>OX463840.1:35276702-35429253 GCA_949825065.1 Odontocerum albicorne
TTGATTTGATTCGTAGGTTACTATTGATTTTTTAAATCAATAAAATAAATAACACGTGCAAATGCGCCAATGACATCAATCAACTGATTGATAAATAATACCATACTACAATAAATTGATTGATTACGATATGTACATGAATTAGCAGTTTGTCTAAATTAAGTATTATTACTTTTACGTTGAACATAGTTTATTTTGTTTCTATAAGTTGTGTCGTAGGAAATTATTTTCCTAAATGATGGAAGAGTTACGAAAATATTTCTGTTTGCTTAGGTCGATAACCTCTTTTACTGTAAATACGAGTATAGCAGATCTCAAACGCAATATATAGAGCTTACAAAAGATAAAATTGCCGGTCTTTTGATGCCCTTGAAGACCATGGAACACATCTCGTTTACAGTGCGTACAAAGGTCAAACTAACAGTTATGAGTTTTTGTATCAGACGTTTCAGTCTGGGCGTTTATGTTTATGGATAACAATGGCAATTGATATGATTGAACTGTTTGCAAAAATGTCTTATAATTTTATCTTTGTCATGCGTAATATATGTTTTTTTTTTCTACTTAATTTCTATATGGTAGTTTGAAATATGTACTTTGAAGATTTAATTGGATATAAAATTAATTTCATGGTTATGCATTGTGTACTTAAACTTTTCAGTTTATTTTTCCATAAAAAACAGTTTAAATTATAAATAAATATTGTGGATAGTAAACAAATAATCTAAATTATTTAATTTTCAATGTATTTCATAGCAGGCTATTATTTATAATGTCATTAATTTTTTTATCAAATGTCTTGTAATTATAAATTATTTTTTAAAACAGCGTTTTTTTTCATTGCATGGATTAAGGATACCTGAAAATATGACAAGGACTTTAAAATTAAAAACAAATGAAAAGTAAAACAAATATATAAATAAATGGTTAAAAATAAGTGGATTGGCGGAAAAAATATTTGATAAAAAAACTGTTTAAAAATAAAGAATTACGTCTGTAGGAGAATGCCTAAAATATCAAAATAAAAGATTATTTGTTTAAAAATAGTTATGTCACAGTTTAGTAATGGCATAATACTAAACTTCAGTATTCATGCTAAAATATATTTGAATGTGAAAAGGTAAAAACGTTGATTTTTGCCCAATCATTCGAATGAGTTTTTTGTTTAACAAAATTCAAAACCACTATGTAATAATTATAATCTAAAAAATATATTACATTGTCGCTAAACAATATACAACTTCTTAAAATTATTCTTGATAAATAAAAAAATGTTTGTTTGATGAACACAATTGCGGTTTTTAGGTTTTAGTCAGAAATATACAGTATAAAAAAGAAAGCAAAGGTAGATAAACGAATATACGGTATATGAAAGAAAGCAAAGGTAGATAAACGAATATACGGTATATGAAAGAAAGCAAAGGTAGATGAACGAATAATATAAATTGTGCATGGTGACTTAAGAAGTAGATGAAACGAGAGGAGTTGGTTTGGATTAAATAGCGTGGAAGTCTGTTTTTTCTGCATATTTCTTTCATTGTTTTTGGGAATTTTATATAACGCGTTGTTTAGATAATTGAATTCACCCCAAGAGCACTTATAAAGCATCTCTATGTAAATGAGCCTGATTTCTTCTTGAACATGTCATCATCCTGACTTCAATCATGCTGACTTTGTAGTTGTATCGACAGTCTATTCCAGGATGCTGGATGCGTCATTGACAAAGCTCGGTCGTAAAATTTGGCTTTGTTTGTTCGAGAAAGTTCCGAAATCCAGTTTACTGTAGTGGAGGAAACAGATAATATTTTCGTTTAAATTTCCCTTGAACAAAGCTGGATTTAGACGCGCAGCAATTTAACGATTTTTATTAATATTTATCATGATGCATTACTACAAAACCGACTTAATCTTGGGTTAAAAAATATTCTTATTGGATTATTTGCATCATATATAAAAGACCGATCTTAATACTATTGTAATATGCGAGTTAATTCTTCAGTAAAATTTATTGCAAGATTTGGTATACCATAAGGATCTAATTAAGATCCTCTTATATTTTTCATACTAATAAATGACATTCAAAATTCTATAAGGCTGTGAAGATGTTTATTGTTTACTGACTGTTTTAATATTTTATAAATAAAAAACTCTCCCCTCCATTACTGTGCATAGTTACAACAGGGCCTAGATTTTCCTGGACTGAACGAAATCATCTCCTATTCAATAAAAATAAATGTGTCTGTGTATCCTACATTCGATCATTTTCGCCAACCCCCCAATATGCAATACAGGGAGCAGCATTAAACAGTTGTGAGGTGCATGGCCGCGTGGTAACGCACTGGACTTCCGTGCGGAAGGTCGTTAGTTCGAACCCCGCGCCGTGCTACTCCCCTCGAATGACGCAGGCATTTTTTCCGCCTAATATTCGGGAGTATAAGGATACCTATGATTTTGGTCATATATATTCTTAAAAAAAAAGGAAAGAAAGAAAAGTCTCTGAATTTAAAGATTTAGGCATATCCTTTGATGTCAGACTCATATTCGTTAACCATGTCTCTCAGTTGGTATCGAACTATAACAAATTACTCAGTTTTATAATAATAATATCTAGAGAACTAAACTGCACAGATATCTTGCAAAACTAGTACAACTATATAATTGGAACTAAATTATAATATGCATCAGCAATTTTGGTTCCTCATCAACATATAAGAATATTATCATATTTAACAAATTTAAAAAATCTGCAGATGTCTATGGTATAGAATAAATATTAATAACCCAAAAAATCCGCACTATGTAGAGCTTCTCACGGTGTGCAATTACAAAAGCTTCGAAATCAGAATATGAAAATCCCTTGCGATATAACTAATGAAGATTCTTAAAGGTAGTTTTAACTATCCCATTATACTAGTAGCACTATGTTTATACGAGGGGAGGTCCATAAATTTGCGTGAAAGGGTTAAGGGAGGGGGTTGTAATGCGTATGCGCATGTTTCGATGATATGACTCGTTATTAGTATATTCACCAAGTTTTAGTCTAATTTTGACAGTATTGTTTATAATATCGTCGGGAGAGTACGTTAAATGTTAATAACATCCCAAGTACGGAAAAATTAAGTATTGCGCCGTCATTAAGTTTCTCATGAAACAAGGGAAAACAACTCAAATCATTTTGGAAGAGGTGTTGGCGGTTTACGGGGACTGTTGCCCTGGAAAAACTATGGTTTACACGTCGCATAGTCTTTTAAAGCAAGGAAGAGTATCGATTGAAGACGACCTCCGACCAGGGTGGTTGGAGTATCACATACAACCAATTTGAATATCCTCCATTAGCATCTAGAGATGTCAAAAAATTGTGCAAGGTGGGTACCCAGAATGTTAACGCCAATTCAAAAACAATAACGCGTCGAATGTTCACGACAGTTTTTGAACCTCTACAGAAACAACAAAGATGAGATTTTGAGCCAAATTGTTACTGGAGATGAAACTCGGGTTCACCATGAGCTTGAGTCGAAGTAGGAATACATGCAGTTGCATAAAAAAGACACACAGCTCCCTAAGAAGTTCAAAGTGCTGCAATCGGCTGGAAAAATTCTGACTACGTTTTTTGGGATACGGAAGGTATATTGTTGATAGATTACAAATATAAGGACATCAAAATAACTAGAGTGTACTACTTTGGTCTGCTGATGCAGTTAAAAGAAGCTGTGAATTAGAAAAGGAGAGGAAAATGGACATAAGGGGTGCTGCTTTTGCATGACAATGCATCCATGCTCAAATGCAATTCTGCATTGGCTGCTCTTCGTGGCTTTCAAACATTAAATCACCCTCCCTATAGCCCAGACCTGGCTCCGTCTGACTGTTATTTGTTACCAATTGTGAAAAAAGAACTTTGAGGGATGAAATTTACGGACGATGAAGAACTTAACTTCGGCTTATTGAGGACAAAAATATATTTTTTTTTTGGGTATAAATAGGCTTATTGAAAGATCTGAAAAATGTATTAGAGTTAATGGTGAATATACTCAAAAGGAAAAAAAATAGTTTTTCCCTTTCATTTGGCGAATTTATTGACCCCCTCCCCCCCCTTATATCTCCCCGACAAGTATAGCTGCGCAAGGAATAACCTTCTGTTCTACATGACTAAGTGTTTAGCTACGTGATATAGAGATATTAAACTACGAGTAACTGATCAATGTTGATACATACTGATGGATACATTCTTGACACAACCAATTAGTATATGATTAATCCTGGTTGATGTTTTTCCTTACGAATAAACTAGTTTGTAGCAGACCCCCTTAGTGTTCATAAAAAATGCCAACCAGCATGCCTTATACTCAATTACCACAGATCATTGCTACAAGTGTTTAGAGGAAGCATATTATGGCAATTATTTGCCAACGTTGAAAACGAACCGGGCAATAATGTTGAAGCTCATCAGAAGATGATCCATTTTGATTCTAGGTAACTTTGCTTAGAATGAATTATAGTTATTCAACTAAAAAAGGCATACGCAAGACTCATTATTTATTTCAATACTGAAAATCACAAAATTAAGATGTTTTAGGTAATATATCATAGAGCAATAAAGTGTTAAAATTATAGCGCCGTGCAAGGCGCAGACAGTTACACCTGTGCTCAAATAATTTAATAAGAGACGATTTTTCAATTTTTCTGCAAATTGAATTAACTGTCATTGACAACCTCCGAAGTGTCTTACCAACCGGTAGTTGGTAAGGCACGTGACTTCCACCTGGAGGTTTCGGGCACAAACCCCAATGGTACAAAAAATGGGTTCCTTTTGTAAAAGAATTAGTCTGGAACAATACTCTCAAGTGCTGATTATATCATATGTGCGAGTGCTGTTGTTTCTTCACGTGTGGTAGTGTTGCCAACAAGTGCAACAATGATTCACGAGTTCTATGCCTACTCCAGTGGATCAAACCCCGAAGCCTCGATTGCTGAGGCTGAAGACAATGCTGCTTCCTAGCCACGTTCTTTATTACGTTTGAATAAACAAATCGGATATTTTGAAAGGTTAGTAGAATTCTGTAGAATATTCCTATGACATGAAAATTTGGTAAATTGGGAATATTTCAAAGTACGTATGATATATTTAGTAAAAACTCACTGATATAAACCTTTTATTCACTGGCTTCAAAATAATAACCATTAACCTGTGAAACAAATCTTTTAAGCTACAAAAATGGTTAAACGTTTCAATATAAATAGCTCAAATTGATAATTAAGTGTTGGGGACAAGTAATTGATACTGAGGGTAGCAATAATGACACCCCGTTGAGGGTGGGTTAAATCTGTCTGGTTTTATGGTAATACATCAATCACAAAGGTCCCAGGAAGGTAAGAGTGCGTCACTAAAAGGGTGACAATACGTTTGTAAAGAAACGCTGGTCATTCCTTTCATACGTTTTTGCACGAAGGACGGTCAATAGAAAATTTAGGAAAAGGCTGGGCAACCTGCAAATCTCACTTATTGGTTTATATTCTGTTTTTTCAAACCCCTATTGATGAAATATTTACCAACAAAAACAAGAAAAATTCGTGTCTTAGAAATAAAAGAGGTATTTTCTTTTTTATTTAATTACAGTGAATTTGAACTGGTTGGTAAAACATTTGTCTTCCATGTTGCGGGTTCGAATTCCGTTGGTACCCATTCTTTTAGAAGAGTTCCAGCCAGGTTTTCTTTTGAGGCATCTTTAACATTTAAGTGGTTGGTTGGCTTAGATTGTCACATAGATATAAACCTGCCAGGGTGTAACGTATTCAACAAAAGTGTAATACAATCCATTGTCGAAACTTTAAGTATTATTTTGTAAATTCAATTGATTAATTCAATTAATACTTTTTTTTGCATTTTGAAATACTATATTTAATCCACGTACCGAGGTACTAGATTTACAGCCATAGTTTTGCTGAATAAAAAGATGGCATCTTTCTGTTTAAATACTTGATAAGTTAATAATGATATTATGTTTTTGTAATTTCTGCAAATGAAAGAAATGCCGTGAAGTCTTCTGGATCCAATTTCAGTTTTAGGAATAGCCAGAAATTGCATGGAGCCAAATCAGGCGAATAAGGGGGGTGATTGATACTTTTTTGGCCAAGAAAACGCGTACAATCTGGTTTTTGTGTGCCGGTGCATTTTCATGTATCCTGCAGTGCTCAACTCTGCAAACATTTTGAGCGTCAGTCAGTTTGTGACCTTTCATTTGCTCAAAATTTCCGTTAAAATGAGTAGATTTAGGAATTCTAGTGAGCTCCTCAGTGAGTTTAGTAGACGCACAACGATCATTTTGAAGAATTTCAGACTTACTCAGGAATTTCAGGTCTTACGACGCATTGCTTCACTTTCATAAACAGTACGAATCATTTCAAAAGTTTCTGTGGCACTTTTACCTAATTTAAAACAAAATTGAATGTTGGCACGTCGCTTCATTTTTCCTTTTCCGACCGAGGCTTGAAAGGTACTGTCAATTGTTACGTCATTACGAATGAATCAAGCGATCTCAGCGCTTTGACACTTTTATGGAAGATAGTCGAAATGTGTTGCTAAATAACTCATGTATGCATCCATAGATGACGCTGGGGGTTACAAGAAAATAAAAAAGAGCTTCAGAGTTTCAGAAGACAATGCTCACCCGATCTGAAAGGCTCGCGTATGAAAAACACTACAAAATGGAAATGGAAATTATAAAAGAATCGCTAGCAAAAAATGGCTATGCTCCCTCTTCTGCGCCAAAGATAATTGAGGAACGAAAACAAATCAAACCAACGAAAGATAAAAACATGTTTAAACCATAGCCACATTACCATACATCAGAGGTACAACCGACAGAGAATCGGGAAACTTTTGGAAAAGTCCGATATCAAAACTGTCTTCAAACCCTTCAAAAATATTACATCACTATTACGCCAGTTCAAAGACACCATACCGAATGAATTACACAGGGTACTCGTATATGAAATACCATGTACCGCATGTGACAAAACCTATATCTGCCAAACGAACCGGCGAATAGAGGTGAGAATTAAAGATCATGAACGGGATATTAAAAATAAAAACATTCATTCTACTTTAGCCCTTCACAAACTGATCGAGGGACACACTATCGACATCCAAAATTCCAAAACAATATCCATCATAAAATCCGGGCCAGAGATGCAGCTGCGGGAATCTATAAAAATTTTGAAAAACACCTGTGGATTCAATCACAGAGATGAATCTCGTAATCTACCAGACGTCTGGACCAATCTATTTACAAACTCACAAAACAGCCATAAAAAGCGGAGAGACATCAACTCATAAAATAGAGGATCCAGCCATGTATCAGGTCTGTAAATGTGAATCCGGATTTTTTTTATAGAAAATACACATTTATTGTATGAAAATGGTAAAAAATATTTTATTCAAAGCTATTGCCCATCACTAGCTACATATTTTCCACATCTCTCTGGCAATGTGTGGATGCTACGCCAAAAAAACTGTTGCTCTTTTGAGGCAAACCAATCATCGAGCCATTTTCGTAAGAAGTGAAGCGCTGTTCAGAAAGTGCGTGTCCCATCGATGCAAATGAGTAGTAATCGGATGGAGCCGAGTCTGGTGAGTAAGTCTAATGCGAAAGTATTGGCCAACTAAACACCTCAATCGTTTCCTTGACCGGTTTTGCTGTGTGGGATGGTGTATTATCATGAAGCAAAATCACTTTGTGTTGCCTATTTTGATATTCTGGTCATTTTTCACGCAATGCTTGGTTCAAATCCATCATTTGTTGTCGGTAGCGTTCAGTATTAACTTTGGTAGCGTTCAGTATTATTTCTGATCTCACCAAACACAGATCATTGACTTCCGTCCATAGCGATTTGGCCTTGCAGTCGATGTCGCTGGTTTGCTTGGAGTTACCGTCAGAGCGTCATCCAACAATGCTTGCAATTCGGCGTCTTCAAACTTTCTCGGTTGTCTTCCACGTTCTTCGTTTCTCACGTCAAAATCGCTACTTTTAAATTTTTTAAACCACTCAAAGCAGTGTTATTTACCAAGAGCATACTCACCGTAAGCTTCGTCAAGCATTCGATGCGATTCTGCAGTAGTTTTCTTCAAATGGTAACATAAAATCAATGCTGTCCGCAAATCGTAGTTCTCAGGCACAAAAACAGACATGTTCAACGCTATGAAAACATATGTAGTTGTATTAAACTTGTATAGTTGTGAGTTAAAAGTATTTGAAAATGTAAACACAAGAAAAAGGGGTCAATGACGCGGTTTTACAGTCACTACATTGACAACTAGAGCCATTTATGAGCAAATTCCAGTTTCATATTTATAGACCTGGTATGTATGGTATGTATGTATGTACGTATGTACGTACGTACTTCTATTCAGATGTATTATATATAGTATATGATGTATGGATTAAACTCTCTCAGGTATTCATTCATATGCTTCTAAAAAAGCCAAATAAAAACATTTTAAGGATATATACGAGTATAGATGAATGGTAACATGAGGAATGTTGTATAGACATAAAGTGATCACTTAACTCAGTCTTCAAGGTGGTCGTCAGCCCACAAAATACCAATTAAAAAATAGATATCGTGCCTTGTATATCCAAAAAAACAATGTTCTTAACAAACAGCTATCCAGGCCAAATGAATAATTAAATACTGTAAGGAAAGCTGCTGATAGGTCTTTAAGTAGATCTGAAGTTAGAATCCCACTATTAACATCTATTTACAGTTCGCGAAGTACCTGAAAAACCAATAAAAAATATTCTCATATATGGTATACCTTTCGCTAAAAAATACATTATACTCGTAATAACGCACTAAAGCTTATTTATTCCCTTCAACTAATAGTTGTATATAAATAATATCTTAAAGTTTGTAATCTTTTAAAACATCAAAATTCGTTTGGGGCTTTTTAAGTAAATATATCTTCTAGTATTTCTTAGAAAAAGCAAACGACATCTTAGAAAAAATAAATACTATTCTAGAGCCATGTGAGAGCTTTCACTTGAAATTCTTAAATCAGAATTTACTGCCTTCATTACGATCTCTAGTGTTTACTTTTCCATTTTCATAAAATAATCTGACACCCTAATAGTGGTCCCTTCAGAGGGCGTGGCTTGAGAGGGGAAAGGAAGGCGGAAGGACCTTGAAGGCTTCGCTGTTCTGGCATGGGAGGAGGGGAGGGTAACTTCACTTGCGGTAGGGCAGGTTGGGCCTATGAGAAATGCTGGAGGGTGAGTGAGGAGGTTTGGGCTAGCACGTGTCAAGGGCAAAAGCCTCTGACCGAATTCCCGCGCAAAATATACTTTCGTTGCTCGGACTCGTAAGTACGAATCGTGCACAAAAGCATGAAGCGAGTGAAAAATTAGGGAACAAAAACCTATTTCTTTTTGTATTTCCTTAAAATCAGACTTTTATACATTTTATACCCTTTTTACGCAGTCGCATGTGATGTCAAATCGTCACCCAAAATAAAAATTGTGTATGTCAAGTTGTATAATTTTCCAAACGATAATATTAAATATCTGTGATGTTTAGTCAATTTCTGATATATTAAAAATAGCATAATAGAATTTGAAAAGGTTGTCACGTTAATTATATATCTTAGAAAGTTTATCATTTTACTCCATGCCAACATTTTAGTGTTACATGTTGCTTCCAAATATCATTCATATTTAAAGTGTTTTTGATTAAAAAAAAATCGTTTTTGATAAAAACAATTATGGTATACATTAAAATTTGTTTCTAACGATAAAACTTACTTTGCCAATTCAACTTATACGATGCAACCACCACAACTTGAGTTTCCAGTTTTGCGAATTAAAAACACTCTTTTTTGTCAAACAATTATTTTGTGAAACTCCATATTATAATCTTTAGTAATATTTTTTTTGTTATTCGATTAATCCCCGTGGTATGCCTTTTTATCATCTATCTCGAAGCTCTGTTCTTATGAAAAGTACACATAGAAAAAAACTTTGGTTTATATTACACTTAAACCATATAAAAGTATTTAAGCGGTCCTCATCGAATTCCACTGGTCGTCCGGAACGCTCCATGTCTTTCAGGTCGAAATTAACGTCATTGAAACGCAAAAACCATCAACGAGCTCTCCTTTAATTCATAGCATCTTCACCGTACACTTCGCAAATATCGCGAGCAGCTTTATTCCCTCGATTGGACACGAACAGAAGGAGGTGTCGAAAATGCTCACTTTCGTCTACTTGACATTCCATTTAGAAGGCTTGTAATCAAATAAAATTATATATGTAACGTAAAAGCAAACACAATATCTTGTAGAGCAGAAAATTTTCTTTCGAATGACGTATAACCTTTACCATTTTGTTCTACTTTTGGTGCTCATTTTTAAATTTGAAAAAAATGGACACAACTTATGTTAACACCTAATAGATTCGGAACTCATCTGCGGAATATCGTTTTATTTCATTCAAATTTTCGTTTGTTTTACAATTGTGAAAAATTGTTTCGAAAATGACATTTTTTTCAGAAATTTGGTTACTTTCGCTTGTTCCTAGACAGCTGGCCTAGTTGTAAGCAAATTTGATCACAAAATTGAATTTAGGGTTGAAGAAATCTCATATATCAATTTATTGCCGCATATGTATTTCTAATAATGAAAAATGATTTAAGAAGAATATTATAAAAATATAAATTTTATTCAGAATCAAGAATAGATCCATTATATTTTTGGGACTTTTTTGAATTTGGTATAGAGTGAATTTGTAGCAAAATAAATAAAAAAAGTCGATGTTATAAACCCAATTTAAATGAAATTTATATTTGAGAATTTGCCTTAAAAATGGAATTCAAATTTTCAACATAGAAGGTGAAAGTTGCTGTTAATTTTTATTGAATTGAGATAATTTTATATAGAAAGACCACAATACATTATTTTGATATAATATTTCCCAGGAATTTGTACAATATGATATAATATATTCATGAATTTGTTGTAAATTTTTAATAAAAGCATACATTTATCGTTCATTAAATATATCTATCCAGCATGACGTATACTGTTTTTTGCAAGCCCATTCTCTTTTTTTTTGTTTTCTTTTTATTACATTACACATATTTCCTCATAAAACTGTCATGTGATACACAAATAAGTATTTTATTTGATGCAGTAAAGGTTGTATCAATGGACTGTATAGTATTTATAATACACCCTTTTGTAAAAAAAAATTAAAAGGGATAATAATGTAAAAATTATTTCTGACAACGTCAGTTTGTTTGTTTAAAATCATGTACAATTGCATGAATAAAAACGGCTGTCAAATTCATCGAAAGTTATTTCGTCACAAGGTATGCTCACAAGTTCATCGAAAGTTATTTCGTTACAAGGTACGCTAACAAATTAGTGTTTTTTTTCCGATATTTGAAATTTGTTCTGATTGATTTCAGGTTTTACATGGATTTCTGGCTCAACATGAAATATCCCTAATCAGTTTTTAAAAAGTATTCGTTGCCCGATTCACAGCATACAATTAGGAAAGCTAAGTGATATGTAGTTTCACAAATATGTGTAAAGTTTTTGGTGTCAGATAATATTTTTGGTCTTGAAACAAATATTAAATAAAAACTATTAATTGACTATTAAATAACATCAAACAAAATTTACAAAAACATTATCATATACTTGCATGATAATGTTTGTATACAATTGTAAAAATACAACTCTATTTTATCAATTTTACACATATCAGAAGTTGACAAAATATTGCGATGCTTGTACGGTTAATTAAACCACATTACATTTCGAAATTCCTAAAACTATAACATTATATTTACATAATATGGTATTTTTCAAACGCCGAAAGATGTTGATTATATAAAACCAATAAAACAAACTCGTTTAGAGATATTAGCAGTATTTTTATTTAAAAATAAATCACTTCGCATACATTTTTTCTGGACCGAAACTTATTTCATACGCTACTTTGTATTGATGCACAAATGTGTAACATATAAATACGAGTATACCGATGAATACTCAGCTAAAAACAATAAATGTCGAATGATTTCAACCTCTTTGACATTGATATTCGTGGCCAGAATTTTATTTAAAAAAAATAAGTTGATATACATTTTGCCAAAGCGGAGAGGAATTCACTCGAAGTATAAACAATGTCGCCTTATTCAAATGCCACCCAGGCTTTCTCGGGATATTCGTATCATGAATCAGCGATAATGACACAGAATAAGAAACGTTATCGTTAATGCTATGGATAGTGTTTCAACTCCATAACTTATATAAATCACTTAGATATCAAAGCAAGATTGAAATATGCTTAACCTCTATCAGCTGTTTTTTTTATTATATGCATATAAAAACTCACAAATCAATGTCATCATGTATATGTGTTGCATCCTCGTTTTATTTAAATGTCAATTTTTTTATTATGGAGTAATTTGTCTCTTTTATTGTAATACACTTTCGTTGTATACAGTACAACCTGGCGGGCTTATTGCTATGTTGCATTTTTTTCTATCCAACCAGAAAGATGTTGTAAAGGTCATAAATGCAAACCAGACTGAATACTTAAAAAAAATAATCTTTTACGGTAATTGAATTATTGTGTCTTAACAACTAGGGCACAGAGATTACCAACTAGACCACGATGTTTCGTATTGTTTCAAAGAACTTGGAATCAAGGAAAGACTAAGACTGTGTTTTTTGAAGTGCATGCTGCAGTTTTGTGGGCATATTGCTCGCAGCAAGGATGTCAACTTGTAGAAACTGGTGATCACTAGCAACTCGGGAAACAGGAGGAGTAGATCCCCAACCTATTGAGCTGACCAGGTGAAATATGTCACTGGACTTACCCAGTACTTTTTGAGCAGCGGAGGTCAGACGCAGACAGAGGAGAGTCGTCAGGGAGGCCTGCTCTAACACCTCCGTCGTATCCCTCAGTAATAAGGTATACGACAGGAGAAGAAAAATTGGTGAATATTTTTATATGTAGACTAAATGTTTGATATGTTTTGAGTTTATGCAAAAATATTTAAGGTTCTGCTCTTCAAAAGAATAATAATTTATTTAAAAAAGTTCGCAGACCATTAATTAAATAATTTGAAAAGTATACGCTCATTGTTATGTGTTTTTTAGCTTTATCTAACTCCTTGAAAATAAAAAAGGTCTATTGAGCCTTTTTTGAGTTAAGCTCGTCATTCAAATCTACCAATGGGTTTGTTTTGTTACACTTAAATCTGCCGATGGGCTTGTTATATTTAAATTTGCCGATGGGCTTGTTATAACCAAATCTACTGATGTGCTTGTTATATTTAAATCTACCGATATGCTAGTTATGTCTAAATCTGTCGATGGGCTTGTTATAATCCAGCCTGTCAAAGTGTTCATTATATCGAAATCTGCTGATGTGTTTAAAAAATTAATCTCACGAGTATGTATGTTACCAACATTTAATAAGATTTATACAATTGTATTTAACTTTTAGTATTGATAAATCATTTCAGCCAAGTATAACAAGCCAGCTATAAAAAATTAAATAAAAATTGGCACGACCATGCATTCGGTTTTGAGGCGACATGGGATTTTTTTTTTGTATTTGACACAACTTTTTAAACTGATTATCGGATCAGACCTACGTGATCGGAATTAATATTTATACGCGTTTCCTTTATTTGTATCTAAACGCGATTATCTTTTTAAAAAGACGTTAACATAAAATCTATCATCATTTTTATTACTCTTTCGTTGCATACAGGACAAACTTGTAGATTTATTTCCATGTCACAATCTCTTCCAATCAACCAGACGTTAAAGAGGCCTTAAGTGAAAACTAGACTGCTATTTCCTCCGATATGCCACCTACAAAGGAAACACGTTGGCCCAATTACACATATTTCTAAACAAGTTTCAGCTGTTTCCCTTCTATAATTATTAGCTTTGGGGGTGCAAAGCTGTTCATCATATATTTGGTTTTTGATATGTTAATTTTTAAACCAAATTGTTTGCTGACCTCTACCAATGTCTGCAGTTGGTGTTGAATAAACGTCATTCGTAAATATATACGAGTATAGTAAACATCTCGACTAAGTTCGCATGCTTGTTTCAAAATAACGACTGTTTAAAACTTGAAAAAAATTACTTCGTTAATATTGGTCCTTGAGAAAAAAGTTAAAAAAACCTCTATAGGGTAAAATGAGAAATATTATGTCCTTTCACACACACGTGATTTCTACCCGATTCTTGCGGCCACTGCTGGAAGGGATTTTTCGAATAAAATGTTTAAAATATATTTGTTAAAACTAGTTTTGAATAAAATATTTGATTAATATTAAAAACTCAAAAGTAAGCTATGTTTCTTATTTTGATAATATATAATAAATAAGTACAGTATAAATAGAACACAGATAAGGAATATTCATTTAATTTAGAGATAAAAAAACATTAAACGTTTTCACCTCTGTATGCCATAAATATTTTAATCGATATTTCAAGTCTCATATGCTTCATTTGTTATTATCCTTGAAGAGGGCAAAATTACTGACCTTACACGATTCAACTTATTTATCATAAGATTCTCAACTATGGTCCGTGTCTCGGGAGCAAAAAGATTTTTCTTAAATTGAATCACAGTCAAAGTAAAACATTTTTATTCATTCAATTCAATGTACGAAGAAGAATATAAGAAAAATATATTCATTCAATTCAATGTACGAAGAAGAACATAAGAAGATTTAAAAAAAATCATTTCATCTTTTTCTCTTCGCGCTGTTTCCTGCAAAATAAAAAATATATTAATCCAACGATTTACTAGCAAATACTGAAAGATGCATATTCAAATATAAAGTATTTCAAAATATTATTTTACCTTTTAGATATCAAGTGTGTTATTTTAGTATTTTTTTTTCTTTGCTAATAATACAAAATATATACTGGCGTCATTCCTTAATTATATGTAGCATTCCCGATAAGATATTTTTTTATTCAGAGAAAATGGAACTTCATTAAGTTTTGTTTTCTGATGAAATATAAACAGTTATATGACCAAATATTGTAGTACTAGGAGTTAGCTCGTTTTGAGACGTGTTTGTAAGTAGTTTAGGTTATTGGCTTCAACTTTCAGGTAAGAATCCACTAATCACTACTATACCAACTTTCCGTCACTAATTGTATTAAAGTAATCACACCTTACTGTTGAGCAGCCTCGTTTTGAAATATTGAGAGATTTGTTTCAACTAGATTAAAATACTCTTCTATTTTATAGTTAACCTAATTCTGTGACCCCGAAAATGAAACAAAACAAACTGTGACCGTGAAGTGAAAATGACAAAAAACATACTAGGCGTATCCAGAAAGTAAGTGTACTGAGGCTCACGACCGGATGGATTTTATTTTCGACATGTTGGCTACACCTCCGTGTAGCCTGACCCTTCCCCTCCACAACGAGACCGGTTCGAGGTCAGTACGTTGAGAAGTGTCGACGTGACAACACGTTTCGTGAAAAATGTCAATCCAATCTCCCGCCAAGTGCGAAATAAATAATGCCGGGCAAGAGATTTTGAGGCGCTGCAAACTCCATGGAGATGAATTTATCCGCTCCATCGTTACTGGAGATGAAACTTGGGTTGCACACTACACGCCTGAAACCGAAAGGAATTCTCAACAGTGGCGTCACACCTCTTCACCCTCCGCCAAAAAGTTCAAAACCACAATTTCAGCCAAGAAAATCATGGCATCCGTGTTTTGGGACTGTCAAGACATAATTTCAATTGAATATATGCCTCAAGGGGAGACCATCAACTCTGCAAGATACTGTGAGACCCTAAAAAAATTGCGGAGGGCGATTCAGAACAAGAGAGGCATGCTGACAAAGGGAGTCTGCCTGCTGCACGACAATGCAAGACCACACACGACCAATGCCACGAAGGAACTGCTCGCCTCGTTTAAATGGGATGTCCTGAACCATCCCGCGCATTCCCCTGACCTAGCACCTTCAGATTACTATCTCTTTACCTCCCTGAAGCTGCACATGGGTGGAAAAAGGTTTTCAACCGACGAGGAGGTAAAGGAGGAGGTGGAGAAGTGGACGGAGGGGTTGGCGGGAAACTACTTCGAGGAAGGCATCAAAAAGTTGATACCCCGCTTCACCACCTGCATTGAGAGGAATGGCGACTATGTCGAAAAATAGCTTACATATGTACTACGGTAACCACGTAATTTTTTTGTTTAAATAAAAAAAAATGTAACCTACAAAAAATCAGTACACTTACTTTCTGGATATGCCTCGTATATGCAGAAACTATTGCGTGACGTGAGTATTTAATTTTGAAACGAGTGCTATCGAAGTAAAACAAGCCAGCAACTGGAAGGTAGGTACTTGCTATATTAAATAAGATCGTTTATTTTTTAAAACTAAAACATTTGTTTTGTACTTTTTTACAAAACAAATGAAAATTATTTTATTATCACTCGCACATTTTGAGTTCGCACGGATTGAAAAATAAAGTAGTTATTAAGTGAAATATCACGCAATTTGATGAAGTTTTAAGGTGACGAAATGAGAAAAAAAATTCTCAACGTATTGAATGCATAAAGTTAGTAAAATTCAGTGCACCGTTAATTTTAAAACTACTCGTATATACAAAAAACCGTTTAAAATAACTGGAGACTCAGATTGACAGAAGAACAGCGTGTTGCTGTAAAGCGAAGAAAAACAGAAAACAATGACTACGGCGTCAAACTTATAAACGCTGGCCAGATACATTATCTTAACGTGGATCTTAACCCCGTAAGGGACATAGCGTGATGGGATAAAATATTAGGTGTAACAAAAAAGAAATATTTAGTAATTGTTCTCGCACATCCTTGGGTGGGGGTTTTTAGCTGGTTTTAAATAATTACCAAAATAACCAAAAGATACGAGTATATACGAGTATCAAATCAATTACTATTTCAAAGGAAATTGATACTTTTTTCTAATATAATGTATCATTTCCCTTTCAAATTTATCTACAAAGAAAGCGTTACGCACAAAGCTGGGCTATAATAAAAATCCAATTTATATTTGAAATTACAACTGAAAATAGCTATGTTATGTTATTATTTTATCGTATAGATATTAAAACTATATACAGAATTAAATAAAAGGTTTATATTCACTAACTTTGTGGAATAATATTTAATTAAAAAGTAAGTGGAATAATTGTAAACAATCATTTTGTTTTATTTTGAAGATAATGGAATTTCATCGAAAAATGTTAAAAGAGAAGCTTTTAATAATGAATACTATACGTTTATCAAACATGTTTCACACATAATAATATAATGAAAAGGAGACGAAATTAATTTTCTATGCTTTCTAAAAATTAGTAATTGAATATCTTTAAAAAATGTTAACATGTAACTTTTATAATCTCATACAAAGAAATTTTGAGTCATTCACCATGCAAATCACAAACTATGTTATATAATTTCAGCTTTTGGGCTATAAGTCACTATTTTAGAGATAAACAAAATACATACATAGATGTATCATGATACCATATTCCTTACGAGATAAACCATCATGCCATTACTTGGCCGTAGACAGACAAAACAGATTCTCCACATTGCTCTGTTCAAACACAAAACTTTCGCTTACGAGTATATCACAGTGATATAAAACATTCCATTATGCATAATTCTATTATTCTTAATTCTCATTAAATCAACGTAATTTTACTTATATTATAATGTAACTATAGATTTTTTTCAAATCTCAATAATTTTCAATTTATAATATATAGTATAGTAGCTATATACCTTACATAATAGGCTAAAATTAAAAAGACAAAAATTATTGCAACTCAAGTAAAAAAAAAACAACTATCAAATTAAATCGTTCATTTCTAAATAAGAAAAAAAAACAATTTTTTATGACGATTATTAAAATTAAATGAAAATCTTAAAAAAATCACCTATATAGTAAAGATTTAACTGAGCTGATATACGAGTAGTTTGCGCTTTGTTCGACGTTATATAGTTTTAAGATTTGATTATTGCACTCGTATGAAGCAAATATAGTTAATGAAATATCACTCACTCACTATGTTGAAGTTATATAATTTGGTGGACAGTGATTTCCTTCGATTCTTCGATCGATCCTTGTTCTCTGTCATCTTCAACGCCACCTATTAAGTAATATCCAAGATGCTTATTATTTAATTGATTGGGAGAACAGGACTTGCAAGCATGATGTAAACGAACTCATAGATTTTATTGTCCTTCCATTATGAGAGTAATTTACATCTGCATCGGTTTATTTTATTGGATTTTCTCAGTCAGTGCACCGGTGTATCATTCATTATATTCTCAGGTTGTATTTTTTGAAAACTTTGTATCCTAATTTTCTCCCTCTATTTTTCCTTAGATCGTCATCTGCAACAAAGTGTAACAACATATATTTTTTATTGAATAATAACATATGTTCTATACGTTTGCACAAAAATAAGCAAAAAGACAATTAATTTATTCAAATGTTTACATAATTCAACACAAGACAACGACCTACATTAACCGACTTATTAATTTCGACTTGCGTATTCTGAGACAGCTGACTCCCACCGGCGAAATTCTCACATAAACAATCTAACTCTTTGGAAAAACATATATTAGCACGATTTAATTGAAACATCCAAAGGCTGGGTGTATTTTTACACCAAACCTAATCTGTCGAAATCTTATAAAAAATATCAGTGTGATTGATTATCTCTACGCCGCGACCTAAAAAATATCGAGTCAATAGACTCGACACATTGAAAATGATTACTTCACAATTACAAGTAGTCGTATAATACTAAAACATTTTACAGTTATAAACTACAACAACTAAACAAAACACAATACTATAAGACGAAACTATTTTGATCTATCAAACTATCGTTCTTCCATTCTGGGTAGGAATTGTGATTTAATCTAAAATATCACCTAATAACATTAATAATAATCATTGATCGTGCTTTTTTCACCAGCAATTATTATTGCATTTTCGATTATACTCGTATATATCATATTAATGGACTGGTCTATTGGTGATTTATGTTACGAAAAAGTGCTATGTATGCCATTGTTTTTTTATATTATTATTGTAAATAATACAATAAATTAACGTTTTTATCAATATTCAAACTTATGAATATTTAGTTCATTAATGATTTCGTGATTTATTTTCAATTAGAGAAATATTACTGACACCGAGCCCCGATATATTCTCGATTCGATTGATGTCATCTATTAATTTAAAATAATATTTTATATGTAAATCAAAATATCAATATGTCATAGCGGGCACCAGTTTTAAGGGTACACTTCTATGACAATATGAAAAATGTTGAGAACCATTTCTTGTTGAAAAATTTGCGGTATAAGAATTGTCTGCAATAGCTCAGTGGTAAAAATGGTTTATTTTGTACTGGTAGAAATATAATTTTATGTCATCGTATTTTTGAAGCGACTTATTTGATGCGCCGTTTTCTCTATAAATAAATGTAAATTGAGTTCTCCGTGGCCTGGTTATCAAATTGAGAACTCAATGGCCTGGTTGGTAAGCTGTCTTGCAACCCCAAGGTTCAAACCCAGCTTTTTTCCACGCTTGAATCTCAATATCGTCGCTTAGCTAACAACATCGCGCAATTCGAAAATTAACGGTTTTCACATTTGAATGTCATTGGATAGATCTTTTCAGCGCGCGTCGAACCATCAACGAGATTCTAGAAATTTTAGCTATTAAAAGGCCGTAATTTAAAAAATGTATCACCGCGCAAGTCCGTTTCCTCGACAACACCGCTCAAGTCTTCATTCTGTCATAATATTGTGTTCGATTTGCAACTTTTTGCTCCATAAAAAGTCGTGTTCTCAGTGATGTTCCCTATTACGGGGATGTGGTGGAAAATAAACAACGCCAAAATAAGGCTACAAAGAATCCAAATAAATGGCAACGAAAACTAAATAAAGAGCTAAGGATGAAAGGTGAGAGTTATTTAGGATACAGATGAGACAGAAAGGCAAGTCAAATTTTAAGTGATACAAGACGTGTTCAAGCCTGCTCGGTCTATGGAACCACCATGCAATTATTCGTTTTGCAATAAACCGAAACTCAGAACACATGGAATAATAAGTGATTAGTCACGAAAACAGTTATTTATATTCTGGAATAATATGAATAGGAACCAACGGAGAGCATTTGTATGCTCTCATGTTTTGAAAATTGAAAAGAAGATAACAAAAAATCAAGAATCGAAAAGAACTGAAAGCCGTACATATTTTCTCACTATCGATAAACAACGTTACCAAGTATGTAAAAAATGCTCTTGGCTGCATTTGGCTACAGGGAGTGGTTCATTAGATACTGGTAGGAAAAAACTAATTGTGCCATGCCTCCAGATTCTACAACTTCTCAGAAAGGAAGAAGAGCACCGAAGTAAAGTGATGCTCAAGAATATTTAGAAAACTTCTTATCATGTCTTCCAAAGATCCCGTCCCATTACTGCCGCACAAGTACGTCGAGGGAATATTTGGATCCAATTTTCCAAAACATGACTGTCTTGTATAATAAATACAAAGAGACGTGTGAGTTCGAGACCAAAGAGTGTGTTGTAGCCATAAAACTGGAAACATTGCTGAGGAAGAGTACGTGCAACACATAACAAAAAAAGATCAAGCCAGGAAAAAAATACACTAATAAATCATATGCACAAGCAGAAATATTTCATGTATTCACACAGTCAATCTTCAAGCTAGTGCTATTTATTATAAAACTAAACTATGTGTCCACAATTTCACATTGTACAACTTGGCAAACAAATAAGTGATGTGCTATTTATTGGTTTGATGAATCGAACACCACGCTTGAAGCCTCAGTATTTGCATCTTGCTTACTTGATCATTTAGATAAGCTTTTAGGTAAAAAAAAAATTGCCTGTCATATTATTTTCTGATGGATGCTGTGCTCAGAATCGCAATTCCACTATAAGCAAAGTCATTTAAATAATTATTTTAATAGATTTTTCTGTTTTTAAAATGACATTACCTACTCTCGATAATGTTATTTAGTGAAAATGTTCTTTATCTACCATTATATAAAGTGACTACCAGTAAACAGTTGATGTCAATGTGATTGTATCATACACGTAGTTCCTAAACCCAGTTTGTAAGGCAGTGTAAGAGTTATGTTACAATATTACTTATTATGTATGTAGGTACTTTCCTAATTTGTGTAAGCAGATAGAATACTCGTATCTGCTGTTGGAAACAAAATACTTCATAGAAAATAAAAGTAATGTTTGAATTTTATAAATGTTTGGCAGCATCACCATCACCCCTTAGCGTCATCCTACAGGTCACACAGCTTAAGTCTATTTTATATTTAGTAAACACAGCTCAAGTCGAAATGAAGCACGAAGCTCAACCAAAGTACGCCTTTAAATGTATTGAAATGAAACGTTTATCCATAAATGTCGCACCTATTAAAACTGCAGTCCAATTCCTCTTGAATTCTACAAAATAAGCAGCTTTTTCGTCGTCCTGTAAAATCAACAAAAATGACTTACGCGGTGTTGTTAGCTAAACGACGATATTTATTATTTAAAAAAAAAATATCATTTTGGATTTAATTAAAGATCTTTCGGGATGGTTATAAGAGATTACTACGTGACAATACGTCCGCCAGATTGTTCTGTATACAACGAAAGTGTCATACATCACAATGTTTCTCTTTTCAACTGGTTTCACGATATAGCCCTAAGCATTATTTTTTTTGTCTTTTTTTGGCATAAAAATAAGTGGGGACTATGAAGAAAAAGTTTGGGAATCGCACCTTTTTACTTTATCTTGACCTTGCACTTGAAAATATTTTATCGCCGGCCGTAAGCGTCATATCGCAATAAATATCCGACCCAAAATAATATCCCGTGTAACCAACGCCATCCACTGTAAACACGCGAGCGATACCTACGATAAGACACATCGTAAAAAGAGCACTTTAAATCCTTTGATCTAAATATTATGATTTGTACAAATTGTTTGATTTTCTTGTCAATTGGTATATTGATAATACACCACTCTGCGGTAGGAAATGATAAAAATAGCTAATTTTTGGAATAACATCCAGCATATATTATCTTGGTCACCGCGAATTAAAATATATATTAGGTCCTTACATATGAAATTGGCGTTTTGTTTGGGAGGAACATAAAGTTGATTTTTTTTTAATATAATATATTTATTTAATCAAAGTATGTACCATTGCTATCTATGCACTTTTGCCATCTCATAGGTAGTTCATCGATCCCTTTACTAAAAAAACCATTCGGACGGGAATCAATAAAATCTTTGAAGTCGGTTTGGACTGCCCCATCGGAGTTGAATTTTTTCCCTTGCAAGAAGTTATCCAAATTTCGAAAAAAAAAGTTATCTGTTGGGGCAAGGTCCGGAGAGTACGGTGGATGTCTTAGACATTCCAATTGAAGCTCTTCTAATTTGGTAGCCGTCTGTTGTGCAGTGTGTGGTCTAGCGTTATCATGAAGCAGCAGTGGCCTAGAGCGATTAACCAGCCTCGGTTGTTTAACAGCTAGCTTTTCCATCATGGTTTGCAGTTGCTGACAATAGACATCTGCCGTAATCGTCTGGCCAGATTTAAGAAAGCTGTAGTGAACGACACCAGCACTAGTCCACCAAACGCTCACAAGTAACTTTTTTGGAGTCAATTTTCGCTTGGGGCATGGTTTGGCTGGTTCGGCAGGGTTCAGCCATTGCGATGAGCGCTTCCGATTATCATACAGGATCCACTTTTCATCACAGGTAATGATTCGATTCAAAATCCCTTCATTATTGTGCCGGTTGAGTAATGCAACGCAGCAGTCAACGCGCGTTTGTTGATTTGCTTCACTCAATTCGTGAGGTACCCACCTTTCAAGCTTTTTCACCTTCCCAATTTGCTTCAAGTGGATTAAAACAGTTTTATCACTAACACCGCAGCCTGCAGCTAACTCGGACGTGGTTTGCGATGGATCCGCTTCCACAATAGCCTTCAATTCTTCATTATCAACTTTGGTCTCCGGCCGTCCACGGGGCTTGTTCAGCAGGTCGAAATTTCCAGAACGAAAACGTTGGAACCAAAAACGCACTGTGTTTTCTTTTGCGGCACCGTCGCCATACACATCATTAATCCTTCGAGCCGTTTCTGCAGCACTGGTGCCACGGTGGAACTCGTACTCGTAAATAACGCGATATTTCAAGTTTTCCATTTTGTAAACTGAGTGACGCAAAGAAAAAAAACAATTGAGGAAAAAACAAATGAATTATAATTTTCGAAACACAAATACTTGAGTAAATAGCTGTATAAATTTGAATTTGGAATTCCTAACCAAAGAGAAGATATTTGAGATCAAAGTTGCCAGTACGGCTAAACGCCAATTTCATATGTAAGGACCTAATATTTACCCATTTATCGCAGCTACTAGACGCCACTGCAGACGAAGAAAAAATGAAATTTTTTAGGACATACCATCATCAATGCCCAATTAAGTTTATAAATTGTATTTTTTTGATTGATTTACTATTTTGTCTTGACTATTTTTGTCGGTATACTTGCTTCATTAAATAATAAATGTAAAGTAACAGAAAAGTCACCTAAAAAAATCATAGCAGAGGTAACTGGTTTGCATTTTTATATATACACATTGTTTATTTAATTACTTTAGTTTTGGCAATATATATAAACATATATTCAGTATGATTAAGAAGAAGGCCCTGAAATGGTTTGGGCACGTAGAACGAATGAATGAAGAAATACTAACAAAACAAATATACAGCGCAAATGTGAGTGGAAGGTGCGGTAGAGAAAGATCAAGAAAAGTGTGATCGAATCAAGTTAATGATATGTTGAAAGAAGAAAACATAAAATGACAGAGCAATAGTAGGAGTTGTATCATATAAGAAGGTGTGTAGAAGAAACGAAAGATGTATGTCACGATAGGAAAATCTGGTGCTCTCTCCTCGCTGCTATCCTGACAGTTAAACGGCTTGATAGCATGTATAAATGTATTTGGTGTTAATATAAGTTGTGTCCGTTTTTTTCCAAATTAAAAATGAGCACCAAAATCAAAACAAAATGGTAAAGGTTATACGTCATTCGAAATAAAATTTTCTGCTCTACAAGATATTGTGTTTGCTTTTAAGTTACATGTATTATTTTATTCGATTACAAGCCTTCAAAATGGAATTTCAAGTAGACGAAACTGAGCATTTTCGACACCTCCTTCTGTTCGTGTTCAATCGAGGGAATAAAGCTGCCAAAGCTGCTCGCGATATTTGCGAAGTGTACGGTGAAGATGCTATGAATGAAAGGACAGCTCGTCGATGGTTTTTGCGTTTCAAAGACGGTAATTTCGACCTGAAAGACATGGAGCGTTCCGGACGACCAGTGGACTTCGATGAGGACCGCTTAAACCATATTATTCATGAAGATCCCCTTCAAACCACCGTAGAATTGGCTGAGAAGATGAATTGTAGTCACATGACTGTATACCGCCATCTTTAATCAATGGGAAAAGTCCAGAAGTTCTGCGCTTGGGTTCCACATATTTTGAGTGAAAACAACAAAAATCAACGTTCGACAATTGAGCGGTCCTCATCGAAGCCCACTGGTCATCCGGAACGCTCCATGTCTTTCAGGTCGAAATTACCGTCTTTGAAACGCAAAAACCATCGACGAACTGTCCTTTCATTCATAGCATCTTCAGCGTACACTTCGCAAATATCGCGAGCAGCTTTGGCAGCTTTATTCCCTCGATTGAACACGAACAGAAGGAGGTGTTGAAAATGCTCACTTTCGTCTACTTGACATTCCATTTTGAAGGCTTGTAATCAAATAAAATAATATATGTAACTTAAAAGTAAACACAATATCTTGTAGAGCAGAAAATTTTCTTTTGAATGATGTACTCGTATAACCTTTACCATTTTGTTTTGCTTTTGGTGCTCATTTTTAATTTGGAAAAAAACGGACACAACTTAATACCTAATATATAAATACGATTGAATAATTATTTATTTTTCGCATTGATACGTAATTACCTCATCGAGTTTTGTCTCTCTTCCAAGTTTTCGGGAAAACCAGAGTTCATTACAAGTATCAAATTCTGAAAACAGAAGAGTGGCAAATCGTAAAAACCGAAATTTAAGCATTATGTGGACGTATGGATGTGACAGAATTAAATAGGACACGATGTTCATCATATTTTGGCAAAATGTTCTTATATTAGTTTGAACGTCGTTGATATTTTCTTAAAAATGTTTAAACATATATAACAGGAAAAATAAGAGATGATTTTTTTAGCAGAAGTGTCCTTAATGCACGGAATTTCATTAACTCTTATGCATATGTACCATGACATATCTCTTTTGAGGTAGGCAGAGTGAACATGTATCCAAACCTCTATACCATTCATTCATACTTGTTTTGTCAGTCTTTCAGAACTCATTTTCTCGATATTTTCAAACTATCTTAATTTTATTTATAATATTTATCTTTTTCCAAAGAATTATCCCTAATCCAGCAATCACTTACTCTTCCTAACACTGTAATACTACATATTCATGAATTAAATGTTATTTTTTTTCTGCAACCAAATTACAACTTTTTTCTGCAACCAAATATAATATGTTACATTTTTAGTGACCAAAGATTAAGAGCGCTTACTTTACAATGAAATTAATATTTGTCAAATAGTGTTAACGTTATTTTTTTTCTTGAATGCTTTTATACCACCAGTTTACCTGCGCTCCAGAATAAGTCGATTCCGTACTGTAGGGCCAGCCACTTTAAAATACTGATGGAGGTAACCCGTATTGTAAAACATCTAAAAAGACTTCTGAGGGAATGTTGAATCATTATTGATCATAGTCCGTTTACTGTAAGAACATTTCAAGATTGTAACAAAACAAGAAAACCGTTTTATTTATAATAGTATTTTACATTAAAAAAACATTAATGTTTTTTTAAAAGAATGAAATTTTCGACTAAAGACTGTCAGGTCTTCGTAAGTCCAGTAACTGAAAATCTCGGTCATCAAACTCATATTAAACAACCCAGACATTAGAATCCTATCAAAAACCCAATATTTTTATAATAATAAATCATGAAAATAAATTTTCCAACTTTTCAAACAATGGCAGTTTGAAAACCATTCGAAGTTTTCAGAAGCTAAACATTTTGGTAGCTCAGCGTCATGTTTTTCAAACCCATTGAGTTCTTAAAATAAACGCAGCGAAAACAAGCGGAGCTGACTCAGATTTTGGCGGGGGCTAAAGGGAGGGGTAAGACATTGCCCTCTTTAGAACACTTTCTCTTGTCTGAGGCACGACCCTTAATGCCCTAGGAAAGTTTAACCACCTCGAGCAAAATAAACCAAAACGATGCGTGTGAACGCAGCTTTCTCTCGCACACATGTAAAAGTAACTTTTCGTGAAAAACTAATTACAAACAGATCCGAATGACTAAAAAGGTTAAAACCGAAAAAATATTTTATAAAGTATCTCATTTGGATGTTTCCATCCCTTCTACATGATGGTAGAATTTTCTCCAGCTCTTTCCGAATTGCAGGGATATGACTCAAACGATGCAGGCTTTATTTTCTGGTGACATCTTATATAAATGATCCTCAGAAAAAAGGTTAAAATAACAGTTTGATAAAATTTTATGTTTTAATATCTGTTTTGCGCCCCTTCGACGAATACGGCTGAACGTGAACTTGGACTTGACTCAGCGTGCACTCTGTTGACCCTCCTTGATCGAACCTGAATGGAAAAGTCAAACCTGAGTAAAAACAGTACATTATAAAAAAGTTATATAAAATCAAACATGTCGAAAAGCTTTCATAGAAATTCGATTTCCCTTTTGTTTAGTTCTCAAATGTTATTGTCCCCGCTCTGTGAGAGCGGTGTATAATGTTGTGCACATACTAGCGCCCATAGACTGTCTGGTGCACTGTGTACATGCAACACGAGTACTCCCAGTATATGTGCGCGTAGATATTTCGAAGAGGGTTGCTATTACGTTCGTATTAGTTCCAGTGCGTGAGTGTGCAACCTAACACTTTCTGAGCGACATATTTTTAGCATTCAATCGATATTTAGCAATTGTCAAAAGGATCAAACAAATATGTAGTTAGCATTCGATTTTTTAGTACTGATTTTTTCGATAAAAGTTGAGTCTACAGATATGTTTAATTAAACACGTTTCTGAAAATATTTAAGAATTATTGTAATGAAGCATGTTGAAATAAAATTGTTTCATTAATGCTCGTATATATAAAAAATAAGCAAGAAACGATTGAAAAAATGTTATTTTGAAACAAGACAGTTACCATAAAAGAGTTACCATATATCGCATTTGCAGTGTTTCAAAAGATTTTTTAATGATAGTTGAGGAATGCTTAGTACACCTCATTTTCTATTTTCTTTAAATATGATAAGTAAGTAATTTTCATTGACTGCTTATGTTGTTTGGAGAAGAATAGAATTTATATAAAAAATATAATACGATAGAGAATTTTACGATGAAAATCGGCACAGTTATTAATACACCACAAAACATTTACGAGTTTACCTTCATACCGTAAGCACTAAAAAGAGAGCATCACTCTTTCCTATCGCAAACATTATGTTAGCTTCTTGTACATTCATACATCTTCTTACACAGCTCCTTTGATTTTTGTTGTCTATTTCGTTTTCATTCGAACGTCTCATTAAATAGACCCATACTTTTCTCAGTCTTCTTTTTCACGATTTTAAGTCACGTTCGTTTTATATATTTGTATGCAAACTAACTCAGAGTACTTATATTTACCCTTTTTTAAAGATCAGTACGTAGTTCAAGGCCCGTTCCGAATCTGTAGTGAGAACCTTCGTTTTAATAGAGTTGATCAACTCTATTGAATCAAAAGTTCTCCCTACAGATTTCATTCAACTTTTGTTGATCAACTATAATCGGTCAATTAAACTTGATCCGTGAGAATGGGCCTTTACACTCATGTTATGTTTCAATATATTTGGTTATTAAATTATATTCCGTATTTATCTCCTTTTAAAACGCGACGTAAGCTTATTTCATTCCTTTTGACATAAAAACAAAAAATGCATAATTGTCTGGCAATTGATTGTATTATCGGGATAATCAATGAGTTAACATAATCGATAATAATAATATAAAAGAATGAGGTTTCTTTAAAAATGGAATTAAAACTAGTTTTTTTATTGAATGTTCAATAAAATATGATTAAGTGAATTTAATTTTGTATAAATACTATAATCATCATCAACCTACAAATCAATTATTCAAAAAGCTTGAAAACTCTCATGGTACGCGTACATGAAAATTCTCCGTGTTTTATTGTCCAAATGTGTCCCAATTTCTCTAAATAAACGAAAAAAAATAGGTCAAGTGAATTTGAACTGTATTATTACAACATTGTCGAGAGACCTTATATTGCCTAGCATGCTAACCACTAAGCGCACATGGCATCGAGGTGTCGCGGGTTCTTCTAAATTTATTGTTTTACTGGCGAGTATATTTCTTTCTTCTAATTATAATATTCTTTCATTGTAATTTGTTTAATCAAACACTATTTATTCCACTTTGTATAACGGTATAATTCTACGGGTTTTAAGGGTTTCACCTCATAATTAGGGGGGCACAAACAAGATAGTCTTGTTTGTACTCTCCTGATGATGAGGTGAAAATCTTAAAACCGTTAGGGTTATACAGTTATATAAAATGGAAGAAACGGTGTTTGACTAAACAAATTACAATGTTTTTAAACCTCTGCAGTGTTAATTCCTTAACTATAAATAATATAACATTCTTTTTTCTAAATTTACTGTTTTACTGGCGAGTATATTCTTGGAGTAATGTGTGTTACGTAACAGCTCTGTTTAAAAGTTCTAGATTGATTTTAGACTTAATGATACTTTTTTTAGATATAATTTGCAAACGAGAAAATTAAACATGTAGAATCAATATCATTGATATAAAAATATAATAAATACTTCTCAAATAAAAATCTTACTCTGCAGATTCACTTCTAAGCTGGTTTTATTTTAAGCTTTATTTCATATGAATTTGTTGCTGTCCTACTGCTAACTATTTATCTTAAATAAATTCTTAGAATCTCGTATTACGAAACAGTATGAAATAAATCACTGTGTCGTTTTTCTTAAATATTTGCTTTATTTATATTTTCAGCCTTTATACAGGTTTTGGTTAGTTTGTTGATGATTTAAACACGATTTGTTTTAAATACAGTAGATAATTGGTACAAGTATTTAAATAAATAAAGGTTACGATCATATACAATATGATCCCTCTTAAGAACATTTTTTGGATAATTATTTTGTCAAATTATAAGTTGACAGCACCACAATGTGTTAGGTCAGACTATGTGTGCACGGCGCGCATGCATTTGTTACCTAGACCCTCCCTCGCGTAAGCCGGCAGAGAGTACAGAGTACCGTGTAGCAATTGCGCGGGCCCGCTAGATTCACTTTCGTCGGGCCGCGCCGAGCGGGTCGCAGCGCTCAGTTAGAGAAAGTTGGCCGCGGCGAGCGGTTCAGTTCTCGCTATAAGCTACGGCTGCTACGTGCGCGCTACGATCGTAGCGAACGAGCAAGGCGCTGCGCTACGATCCACTACATCCTGAAAAAAAAATGTTATACTTTTCATGAAACATAAAAAAAAATCAATCAAATATTATTTTAAAAAAAATACACAATACAATTTAATAAGACCTTTAAATTTTAAAATAAAAAGTGTCAATATTTATGTTTACAAAAACATTACGTTAAAGTTTGCTGAAGTTAACTTCCTCAGTTTGCTTACTGTATACTTAAGGTATTGTTTGGTGTCATTTTAACTTAGAGGAATTGTTATTTTGTGTGACTGTGTTATTGTGAAGTTTTTGACAGCATCTAGATTGCAAGACCGGTGTAAATATTTGTGATTTTTACAAGTGACAGTTCACAATTTTGTATTTTTTACACGGTTTATGAATAAAACTGAATGATAAATTGAACTAAGTGCATATTAAGCCGACTGTGAAAACAATTTTATCGAGTTTTTGAAGGTCAAGAAATTTAAGTAATCAACTGTCAATTTCCAGAATAAAAATTTAGTACATTTATTTCAAAGCAATTATTGTTTGTTTTAATGAAGTGATAATTGTCGCGTTTTTAACAAAAGCATATCATTTAAATTCCAGACAAATTTTAAACCTTCATACCTGTTGTTTTTTAAAACTGCGAATAGAAGTGACTTCAAAAAAATGAAAACACATTCAAAAGTTTCGCCGGTGTTGTGTAGTACGAATCAGTTTCCCTGCGATTATAACTTTACATCACATTCGCGACCGTGACGAGAGCGGTCAAGGCCGTACTCCTCCCGCCCGCAGCGCCGCGCGGCCCGCCCCGCCCCCGCCCGCATCATCGTCACCATAACATCCAGAAATACACCAGAACTGAACTGCATCACGAAAAAAGTGAAATATATCGACGTAACACTTGACCGTTTCGACTCGGTCGTTTTTTTATGTACCACATTTGCAAACAGGTGCGACCGCCACGAATCTGTTTGCGTGCGCCTTTTTAACATTGTGGAAGGTTATGTTCAAGTTCACCAAATTGAGCGCCGCTGATAAAGGAGACTAAATTGTAGCTAGCGCGATAACGTCGCTCTATCGCCTGCTTGACATTGAATCATTGCGGGCCCCCTGCGCCTGCTCACAGATAAACAAACACCGAAGCACCGGGTGTTCAGCATGCAGAGCTTCGCGCGCCATTCTCCTAAGAGAGAGGTCGAACCTCTTAGCAGGAGCGAGAGCCCGCTATCCGAGCCCGGGCTGGTAGTTGACGAGGTCGATCACGAGGAGACCGTTGAGGATCAGGGGATCATCGTGAGGAATACCCCTCCCGGTCCGACACCGGAGCACCCACGGGTCATTATAGAGCCTAGTAGAATTGTAGGCCCAAAGAATGACAACCTAGATTTTGTAAACAGAGAAATTATTATAAATAACATTGAACCCAGGATTAATGGACATCGTGAGCTCTCTCCACGTTTCAGGGATGTTAAACCCTGCCACGAAGATATGCTTGTTAGATTTAGAGATTCGAATGGATGCAAGGAAGAAGTAATCAAACATTTTCCACAAGAGGCTAAAGGGCAACTAGAAGAGCAACACGTTATATTTCGAAGCGCCAATGGGTGCTATAAAGAGCAGCAAAGACTGAGAGAGCAACAGCGCGCAGCTATAGAAATGTGCCGGCCGGGGCTCCAGGTGGTGGCTTTGCCCCAGGAGGAGTTTAGGCCTCCTCCCCCACCCTTGGTGCCTCCGGGTCCCCCGGCTCCTCCCCTCGTGTCATCAACTAGTCCCGGGGTCATTACCCACTGCTCCATGAGGCCCCCTCCTCCGCCACCACCAAAACTTCCGCGACACAACATCGAGAGGAGTATTCCTCATGAGGAACCTTCCAGCTCCATTCCAGATTTAGGTAAGAAACTTTTCCTTTTACCTTAATCCGTATTTTTCCTTTTTTATTCAGCTAGGTGCATCAATAATTTGGTCATTATGGCTCATGATGTCTTGTTTGGGGCGGTTTTCATCCCTATAATTGAACGATCAACAACATAAATCAGCCATATCACAAATCCAGGGACAGCACCAAAAATCTATGAACTTAAATATTAAAAGTATTTTCGCTGGTTTTAATGGTATAATACAATTAAAATTAGAATGATTTTGTGCCATATTCGGAATTGAAAATGGCATCCATTTGGTTTTTACTGTAAATAAATTCAATTTAGAGATATTTTTAACTTACCAAAATAAAATCTTAGATCTGTGTAGCAAATGCGGCTACATAGGGTATCCTTAAGCTCTTGTTTGTAAACTATCTTTTAACTACATTCTTATTTGGATGTTTTATTCAGGATAGTCTAAAACAAAAATATTTCAAAACATTTTATTTTTTTATAATTGAATAAAACTGTTTACTGTTTGGTACTGAAATGAGAAAAAAAACATATGTTATTTATCTACTTTCAGCATCGAGTTTTTGATCGCACTACAAAATAATTTTTAATGCGCAAAAAATGTTTGAATTCTAATTAGGTATAAATATAAATGTCGAGTCGAGTTTTGGTACACACCGAAATTGGTTGGAATTTTTTCAATGTCAAATAACCATTCATAAAGACTCTCAATTGAATATTTAATAATATTGATAACGGTATTGTCATTTAAGAATATCAAACTTATGTGGGTAATGTAAATGTTCACACAGCATATGAAATTTGTGCTATTGATAAGGAAATACAACTACTGTACATGATGTTTATGGTATTTTATTGAATGTAATCTCTCAAAGATGAGGGAGTGTCATTGGCACGTAAAGTTTAATTTAGGATGGAATAGATTTAGGACAAAAAGTTTAATTTATAAATCCACATAGGGATACCTAACTTGATCATTACTTAATCGGCAACCGTGGTCTGAATGTTAGTATTAACACTAAGTAAGCGGGCACCCCAGGCTTAATTCTTAGAGGCTCACTTCCGAACGGATTTTACTTCAACCGTTTTGCATCTGTTTTTCTGTGGGTTTTTCTGTGCTGTTTATCATCAATTCTTCTAACGCTATTACGCTACCCAAAAATTACGCTGTATAAAAGTCTTCAGAAGACTGCAGCAGATTAAACCTGCCGATCGTTTTGGAACTATGATGTTCTTGCCATCGAAACTTCGAATTTTATTTGCCCACACTATAAATTAATACACGCATAGGCGTCTTCCATCCAAAAGGTGGCTGATAATCATACTCGATCACGAGGAATAACCTATCGTATCTTACCTACATTACTCGTACTTAAAAGGGATATGTTTAGAAATTTAATCAGAAGGTGTTACGAGTATGTCGCTGCCGTTGCCAAATGGTTAGCGCACTTAATACAGAGATAATGAAAAAAGGATGAATGATTTATTTTGAATTGCTCAATATGAGTATTATTCCGAGTAAGCGTACTTCAAATGATGTTAATCGTATGCCTTGCTTAACATATGCTTATTAGGAGCACTGCATATCTCTTACCCTATTGTTTAGTTGGTTTTGAAGAAAAACAAATGATTTAAAAAAACGTTTGTAATTATAATTAAACCAAAACAAATGTCGAAAATAAATAACTTGATTTTCGTCATGGTTTTGTTGAGACGAAATAATAGTATAGAAGTTATTTTATTAACTGAACTTGAAAACTGCAGATTCACTGCAACACAAATGGTGGCATGCAACCATGTAATTAAAATGAACTTGAAATGTAAAAAAAATATATTTTTTCAAACATGTTGTCGCACACAATCTTGTGTTGTAGTTTTCTTTAAATTTGTGATAAGAAAATTGCATCAGATCAAATACAGTCATTCTAAAATTACTAACATGATTTTATCAGATTAGTTAATTTCAGTACTGGAAGAAATGAATTTTCGAAATAAATGATTAATTAACAATAAAAATTTCCTAGAATTGAATTTTTTTTTTACTTGATTACGAGTATATTTCAATATTTGCATTCTAGGTTTGTTATATGATTTCTCTCTCACAGTCGTATGTTCAGGTCTGTCATCCGTGATACAGTCTCAGGAGTAGCTCAATGAATCTCCGCTAGCCCTCCCGAGAGTGAATATATAGGACACTTTTCCACGATGTAATCGACAGTCTGGATCATTCTAACATATATGAGCACAACGGGGAATATACAAGGTGGTCACACTTAAGATGATTCAGAGTACACTATAATCTTCGTGGCAGATGAAATTCTTAGAGAAGCACGTTAGGATCCCTCACAAGGTGGAGATTTCCGATACAGATCCGATTTCATTGCTGCCGCCAGCTATCTGTTGAGCTCAAATTCCTCCCAGCAAGTCATTGCATCTCAATTCAGAAAGGTCGTCGAGGACGAGTGGGAGGATAGCAGGATATACCTGTATGCATTGACATTGTGTCATTTAGACATACCTTATGGTATTCAAATTTTAAGACATCAAGTTTGCAAAAACGGAAGTCATGCCAAGGGAGTTGATTTTAAATAGTCATTGAATATCTGCATTGCCTCGTTGAGCTAGGTATCGATAGAGTTTGTGTGGGCACCGCTGTGCCAAACGGGTTGAATCGATAAGGTTTGTGTGGGCACCGCTAAGCAAAACTGGTTGAGGGGCGAGGGGATGGATGCGATGCATTCTTATTATCTCTAGAGTGGTCATGGTTATGCTTGACTGCTTCTTAGGTGTAATACTTCTTTTAAAGTTTGTCACTATCTTGCTGGGTTATCGGCATTTACAGAGCATTCTTGAAGTAATTAATCCGTTTTTATTAGACATATACAGCGGGTCTGATACTAAACGTGTGTCCATTTGCGTTCAAATATAAAGTGAATGATGACTCTCAACATGTAGTAACCAGATTATGACCTCCGTACTCTAGTTTGTAAAATGTTTTGACATTTACCCGGAGGTTTCGGTGATACCCGATGACTCGCACAAAAAAGATAAAAAAACAGTTCAAGTTTGACAACAATAATAATAATAGATAGAATTGTGCGAATGCACGAGTAGTACTCGTATGTTAGCACGTAGGATAAGGAGCCGCGATTTTCATGTCTTCTCCGGTGGTTCTAAACCCAAAGGTTCGTTTTTTTAACCTGGCGAGTTTATTGCAATCTCTTCCAACCAACCAGAAAGATGTTTTTATAAGCCTTAAGTAAAAACCAGGCTGGAATCCTATTTAAAAAAATCTGGGTTCCAGCGGGGATCAAACCCGCAACCTCCGGATCGGCAGACAAGTGTCTTACCACCAGGCCACGTTATCGTTTTATGGAGTCCGATAACAATATTGTCACTCTATTTGATATATCCGAAACACCAGCGCGGATTCGTATAAATAAAAAAAATATATTGAGATTGTTCATGTCTCGTATGAACATTAATAATCCTCATCTGAACATTCTACAAAAATTTTTTTTTTAAATCTAATTTTGATAATATCAAATTATATGCACATCGCGCTGATTTGAGGATTCTGATCAGTAATATCTCCAGAAATACATTTCAAGACATATACATACATACATACCCTTCCTGATTCCTGGATTCAGGAAGGGTTTCAGTACCATGGATCATATTCAGGTGCTGCGGGAAATAATAGAACGATGTGAGGAATACGAACTCCCTCTGTACCTAGCCTTTGTGGACTACGAAAAGGCATTTGACTCAGTCAAAAAAGCTGCCATACTAGAAGCTCTAAAGACATAAGGCATTGATAGAGCATACATTCAGTTGTTCAATAACATCTATAAGGATGCAACAGCAAAAAATCATCTCCACAAATCCTCGGAAACCTTCCGAATCGGTAAGGGAGTTCGTCAAGGAGACACTATTTCCCCAAAATTATTCACAGCTACACTTGAATACATATTTAAAAAACTAGAATGGGAAAATAAAGGCCTGGTGATTGATGGAAAATACCTGAGCCGTTTGAGATTTGCAGACGATATCGTTATATTCTCACAAAACCCGAATGATCTTCAGCACCAACTGTAAGAATTGGCAGAGGTCAGCAAAGGAGTTGGTTTAAAAATGAATATTTCAAAAACCAAATATACGATGAACGGCTTTGCTACCCCAAAACCAATAAACGTAGATGGAAAGCCGCTAGAACTTGTCCAGGAATATGTGTATCTGGGCCAACTTATTTCCTTTGTAGGTGGCATATCGGAGGAAATAGCACGAAGGACAAAACTAGCGTGGAGCTCATTTGGACGTTTGAACAACATCTTCAAAAGTAATCTTCCAATATCCTTGAAGCGAAGGGTTTACAACATTCTTCTTGCATTCTTCCAGTACTTACGTATGGCTGCGAGACATGGACGCTCACAGTAACGAACAGATAAAAGCTCCAGACCGCACAAAGGGGCATGGAGAGATGCATGTTGGGATATACTAAAAGAGACCGTAAACGAAACACCTGGATTCGCAATATAACAAAGGTAGAAGACGTTAAAAATTTGTGTAAAGGAATGAAGTGGCAATGGGCCGGACACGTAGCCAGAATGTTGGACTCCCGATGGACATCCGAAATCAGCCAATGGTAAAGAGGCATAAAGAAGCCCAGAAGAAGACCGAAGGTACGCTGGATAGATGAAATCAGGAAGCATGGCAGCATCACATGGCATCAACGAGCAAAAAACCGAACTATTTGGAGTCAACTTGGGGAGACCTTCATCGACCAGTGGATCGACCCTGGTAGACAATGATGATATATATATATATATATATATAATATATATATATATATATATATATATATATATATATATATATATATATATATATATATATATATATATATATATATGTGTGTGTGTGTGTGTGTGTATATATTTATACTGTATATAACTAACAAAAGTGTAGTACGATACAATACACTGTTTGAGTTTTGACAATATGCTTAACACGGCATATCTAACCTGATTGCAGCGCTTTTAAGGTGATATTTGATTTTGAAACAGCGTTATACAATACATCTATTTACTGTTGATGAATATATAAAATTAAAGATGAATTGCGACCACTTTCAAGAGAAAATATATTATGATTCATTTTGCACAGATCGAATGTCGAATGGATGAACTTGAATATGAGATTTGTGAACTATGATAAAAGTTCAGACTGGGAAAGGAAAGCACTTCTAGGAATGTGCTCAGTACCAAGAATAAAATAAGATATAATTATATTTGTCATAATCGTGAATTGAATATGATTTCGGGACGATTTTTTAAAAGAATTTCTAAAAATAAATCGACTATAGTTTTATTTCTTCTTTAAAATTATGAAAATATTTTCCTTGTATTGTATTATTGTATTACACTTTCGTTTTATACAGTAAAATCTGGCGGGTATGTTGCCATGTGGCAATCTCTTTTAACTAATAAAAAAACGGGTATTGAGGTCTTAAGTGAACACCATACTGGAACATTTTTTAAATTGGGTTCCAAGGGTATTTGAACTCGAAACCCTCGAGCCGGAAGATAGTTGTTTTACCTAGAAGCTCACGGAGATCATACCTTTAAAAAAATATTTGATTGTATTACATTTTAGTTCTATACAGTACAACCTGGCGGGTGTATTGCCATGTGGTAATCTTTTCCAACCAACTAGACATTTTAAATAGCCTCTAAGTTACAACCGGACTGGAATATTGTTTGAAAACAGGTACTAGCGGGAATAGAAACCGCAATCCCCAGATTGGAAAACAGGCATCTTACCCACTACGCCACGGAGGTCATCATTATATTAAACGTATGTATTTGTTAGGGGTTCTACGCCACTATTAGTTTGTCATTTTGGTTAGTTTGGTTGAAACAACTCGTTCACCTTAATAGCATGAATTGTATTCTTCCACGTATAGTGAAAAATATTCACTATTACTATTCTTCATAAAAAAAACTTTATTTATTCATATGTACAAGAACATAGCAACTTTTACGGATTATAAATCTACTAGTACCCTATTTAGATAGCATGACCATGAATATTTTAACAAATGCCATATCGCTTCCGAGTGCCCGCTCCACATTGACAATAATTACCTCAGACAACTGAAGTATTGACGAAACCTTGAAATGGCTGCTAAGTACGGACATTGTATCATTCTATGTATTACCTAATATTTGGTAAAAACTGGACAGTAAAAGAGAACATGCAAACACGGTTACTAAAATATGGTGAGTCAAAAAGGTCAGTTCATACATAAGTAATATTATTAAATTTGTTTAAAAAATTGATTCAATATAACTGTATGTATTTAAATTTGTGATATTATTTCAATTCAAATAATTTTAAACATATGTTATTGTTAACTTTTTTAATATATCTTATATTTTTACGAAATATAAATAAATATAGGTTTATTGATAGCAACGTAGTATGTACATAATATATTTAAATACATTCCAAAAACATATAAATTGCAGATAATACATTAAAGACAGACACTATCAAAAGGTCTGGGCTCATCTAATAACATTCCCTCGGCCAAGATACACCTCACCAATATAGGGCGAGCACAGTCACGAGGACACCAGATGGTCTTCAGCCCACACATGTAGAATAAGAAGAATTGAGAAAATTCCTTGCACATGTAGAATAAGAAGAAAAAAAATATAAAATAAATAGATAGCAGAAAAAAAAAACAAATCCGCAAATACCAACTCAGATAATTTCAAACAAACAAATAATATACAGTTGGAAATCAAACATCTGGTTTTTATTATATTATATTAGATTTTTATTGTATACAGTAAAACGTGCTGTGTTTAATTATTGCAATATCGGCAATCTCTTCCATCTAACCAGAAAGATGTTAAACAAGACTCGTGAAAGTCGATTGGAAATATTTTTTAACCAATATGGGTATTTACGGTAATCGAACTTGCAACCCCTGAGTCGGAAAACAGTCGTCTTATGAATTGGGCCACACAGGTCGTTCATAATCGCATACTTGTGCGCTGAAAGAATTAACTGTTTTTTAACACGTGTTCTATAATTTATGTCCGGTAGCTGTTTAGAACCAGTTAAAAACATCAAATGAAAAAAATACCTGAAAGTAAAATAAGTAGATCCATCAGAAATCGAATCCAAATAGCTTGGATCAATTGCCAAGGCGTCAACAAAGAGTAATATAACATATATGTTAGGTAGTTTTATCAAGACTTAATCACCAGTTGCTGAAAACTATTTAAAAATAATGGTACTGGAAAAATTGTATTGTATAACACTTTCGTTGTATATAGTACAACTTGGTGGGCTAACTGCTATGTGGCGATTTCCTCCAACCAGCCAGAAATATGTTAAATATACCTTAAGTGAAAACTCGCCTGGTATCCTTTTAAAAAATCTGGGTACAACGGGAATTGAACTTGCAACTTCAGTACTAGAAGACAGATGTTTTACCAACTAGGCTACGAAGGAAGATAGAAAAAATGTTGAGTTCAATAAACATAATATAGTGGAATGCACAAGGAAAATAAAATTTAATTCGTTGGCTTAGTGGCAAAAATCTACAATTGTGCAATATCGCAAAAATAAAATGTAAGTCGGCTGGAATAATAAGTAAAAGAAAAGTCCTCTGTTTGACATTAGAACGGAAGGCGGTCACTCGACCACTTATTGTTCAATTATTCTCGCTTTTAATGCTTACATTGAAAGAAATTTGATGCTTTTCGAGAAACACACTGAGAAATTCCAACAAGAAAGAAGAGAACCAACAGAATTAACATTTTTATATGACGTGTTCCAACATTTTTTTTATTCATGGAAACTATTTGGTATTTCATTGTTATAATTTTGATATGAAAAATACTTTCTCAACAATATAATATAACGATATAAATATTATAGTAATTTACTATGTTTAAGACACGGCCATGGATTCTAATAATAATTTTGAAGCAAAAACTGAATGATAAGAAGATAAAAATAGACTAAACTTATTTATATTATATATTGTTCATGTACATATACTTCGACATATGCCGATGCGGGGAAATAACTAATCTAATGGCCGCAGTCTTCACCTTCCTATCCTTACACTTAACTTAAATATTTTTTATTTGTCAATAACGGTGGTTTTGAATCCTGAATTTGAGTGCCAGTTAATAGAGTCTGGAGTCTGCTTTCTAAACACTTTCCAACAACAAATAAATTATTCTTTTATTATTCTTATCATCGCATCGTCGCCATTTATTCACATACTACCATATGAATACAAAAGGACGATTTTAAGATTGTTCATTCAGATGGTTGTTTTGATTTCAATTTGTGTAACCGTAACAAAATGTGCGCCTTTATTCAGTTTCTTGTTAAGGTTGACATTTTGAACAATTCGATAATCTTTCGATAATTCAACATCGCTATTCATTGACAATATAAGATGAAAACAAAAGTACGATTTTAAAATTACTCAATCAGCTGCATGTTTTGTGTTTTGATTTAAATTCGCGTAAATGTAACAAACTGTAATACACCTGTACTCTTTATCTTATCAAGGTTGACATTGTGGAAAAATTCGATTATTTCTAATTCATCGTCATCACCTATTGACATAATATTAGATGAATTATTTCAAGGTGTTCATGTCCATTCAGCAATTGCTACCTGGTTATTAATTATCTACATTTACATTTCCTTATTAGTCTCATATATTATATTGAAAATATAATTGACTGCGTCATCCACGGGCATAAAGAAAAACTCAATATAAATCTTTTGATGTCCATTGTCCGTTATTTCGAAGCTCATTCGATTTTTTTTGCATAATTCGATTTTCAATTGAAATTATTACAAATTTGACTCTAAACATGATTTTAAAAAGTAAGGTGTACTAGATTCAAATGCATAAAAGTTTTATTGCAAATCTAATAGCTACTGACACGCTTCCGGGTAATTTTTACTATAAATGTTTATCTGGGCTTTCATTACAAATGTTTATACATTTTTAAAGTTACTCATAAGGTTTTTCAGCATACTTGTAATCTTGATCGATTTATAATTTAATTTTCTTAAACCGATTTAAAAACCTTTCAACATATTTGAAATGATGATGCGGATATGTTAAAGACCATAGTTGGAAGGAAATATTATTTTCATTCTCTTTAATCAAGCCTTAGGATTAGAAACTACTGGTTTTAGGCACGAAATTAGTAGTTCATCATCGTACGTTCATTTGTCATTGAAAACTCGAGTTAATATTGATAAATAGGTCTAAATTTTCATCAATATCTCAAGATAAATATACAATTCTAATCCTGTATCCGAAATCTTTATCGTTTTTCTCCATTTGTCACACGGAAATGAATATTTTCATACTCGTATTATAACTCTTGCATCACCAACCATTTGAATCGATTATTTAGCCATACTTCCTTGTAATTAGGAAATCAGTTATGTTTGCAATTTTAATGAGTTTACTATGTCATGGTCAAACCTTAAAGCAAATTGCTTAGAAAGGTAAAAATAGCAGAACATAAACAAATCGTTCATATGATGTGTGCAGTGTTGTAGTCAGGAACAAAACACAGCATACGGAAGTGTTGTGACGCGACACCGTACTGCCACCAGTGGCAAGGTCTCGGCAATTTATTCACTTAACTACTCTGCACAGCGGCCAAGCAAACATCGACTGAGTCAAGACTTGTTATGGAACTGATAAAGTTTATAAGCACATCTTAATTAAAACGTTAAGTTAAAACATAAACATAATAAGATAACAAGTGCCTTTGGAAATTTTAAACAAATACTATGTAGACTATAATATAGTGGATCGAGTATAAGAAAATACTATGTAGAATATAATATAATGGATCAAGTATAAGAAAATACTGTGTAAAATATAATATAATGGATCAAGTATAAGAAAATACAATGTAGAATATAATATAATGGATCAAGTATAAGAAAATAATATGTAGAATTCTGGAAAGTCTCGAGGTGACTTGTTCGATTTTCGTTGGTATCCAATTTTTAAGAAGTGTTTCAGTCTGGTTTTCACTTAAGACCTTTTTAACATGTTTCTGGTTACTTGTAAAAGGTCACTGTTTGGAAATAAATTGGCTTTGCTGTACTGTATACAACAAAATCGTTATAAATAAAGGATTATAGGAAACGAATAAAGTAAAAATGCTCGTAAGTCATGATAATTTGTTAGAAATCAAATATTGTCCCCAGAATATTGATGCAGATTTATTTTTGTGTTTGTTCCTTCCACACTTTAAAAACGAAATACCAACCCACAATCTTCAAAAACCTAGATTCTTCAGTCAACTTTTCAATCAAACAGTTATCAAGGGATATAATGCAAAACCAATAAATAGTATTTCATTTTTTTAACCATAAGTTTATTTTCCAAAAAAGTTACGGAAGAGATAAACATACATCACTTGCGAGAATTTAAACTATTGTTGTCTACTCTGACCATTGAATTACACGGAGACATAATGTATTTATGCTAAATTTAAATAAATGTATTAATATCGCACAATTTGCATTTGTGAATCGCCATTTTCGTTGTTCCTCTTTAAGTCAGCTATGTTCCATAGTGTATATATTATTTTATATATGGCACCTGTGAACGATAGTAAAAATATAAATTCAGCTACTCCGGTAATAGCCACAAATTTGATGAATTTTGTAAATTTTGACTCGGTGTCTTCAAATTAGCCGTATTTTTTTTTCAATTTCAGCCAGAGGCCACTTGGAGTAACTAGTTGACATTGAAACAACTGACGATAAAGTATAATATATATATATATATATATATATATATATATATATATATGTAATTCCTAGTGACTGGTGCCTGATATAATTCAGCAATGACATTCACCGTATGGACTATGTCATCTGGTGCTTGTGCTTGCTTGTGTTAGTACCATATGTCAGCAGATATAGCTACACAAAGTCATTTCTACCTATATGAATTCTCACTTTTGATTGACTCACCGATAAGTACGTACTTGTTGATAGCGAAAAGTATATACTGAACAAGGTCGACAGATAACCTATATCAGACTGCAGACTATTCAGAATGAATTTTGTTTATATTAGGGAATCAGAGACGATTGTGAATAATTATATACAAACGCTCTTGTCATCATTTTGAAGTTGAGTTAATTATTCTATTCACTTTATTCTTCTCAAAATATCGCCAATCTTATTTTAAAGTAATCTCATTTTGTTGTCGTTTAATTATTTGGTGTCCTTGCACTTACGAAAGAAACAAACACAAACACTAAAATATAGTACAAAAGTAACAAACATCAACACTTAAATACACTACAAAAGTAACAAACACCAGCACTTAAATATAGTACAAAAGTAACAAACATGAACACTTAAATACAATTAAAAGTAACAAACATCAACACTTGAATACAGTACAAAAGTAACAAACATGAATAATGTACAAAAGTAACAAACAACACATTTTCCTTTATTTTTAAGTATATTTACAACCTTAGCCTTTTAAATCAGAAAACAAATCCACTGACTCATTAGCCGGAGGCTTTTCCACACAGTTCTAAATAAAAATAAGATTTTTCTAACAAATTGGATAAACAAACTAATTTCTAATAAGTAAGATAGTCTTAAAACAGAAATATTTTAAGTCAAGTGTAATCAAAGTACGAATTGTATCACTTAATATTTTGTATTTATAGTTTGATAAAAAAATAAAAACTTATTTTGTTACTAAAACCAATATGGCGCAATTCGAAAATGACATTCAACTCTCTTTTAATATTTCAAGAGTCGATGCCCTTATACACGGGTTTCAATTGTTTTCAGCGTAAAACGTTTTTATCAAATAAAATTCAGTTGATAAGAAAAAATATAAAATCGATTTGCATTGCCAACTTTAATACCAAGGAAATTTTTATTGACACGGTTTACGGTTGTGTATTTTTTTATTGAATACAATAAATAATTCAATGTACTCGTATATCTGAATATATTTATTGATAATTTTTAATAAACTTCAATAGGCTTTCTTCAAAAATGGTCAGCAACATACATTTAAAACATTTGCAGTTAATTTTTTACCAAATTTTAAATGAGTAACAGTTCTCACATTTTTTTTAAATAAATGTTTTTTGTACACACCATCACCCTATTTCTCGGCTGGGGAAGGCAGAAAGGATATATTCTTTCACATTTATACGTCTTCTTATACAGCTCTTTCCGTTTTACTTATCCCTTACCTTTCCTCTTAGAAATTTATTTACTTGCTCCAATGATACTTTTCTCAGTCGTGCTTTACTACGATTCTCACATACTCGTATGCTTGCATTATAAATCAATTGTCAGTTTTTCTTCATCTATCTCCTTAAGATGGCTAAACCATCTCAACGTGCTCTTTTTCGTGCTATTTTGTATCTCTATATCTTTAAAAATATTATGTACTTCATAAAAAAATATTTTATTCAACGCTAATTAAGAAGTTTAATAGTTCGAGATTTTACCATAAACATTTGTAACACAACTCGTGTAATATTTATTTTGTTTGGTTTTATTGGAATTAGATACTTTTGCATTCGCTTTTGTTTAACTTTTTATTTTATACTTGAAAAATAATATTTATTCCCACACAAATATGTTATTTTTTAAATTTAATTTTTATAAATTAATTAACAGAAAAAAACATTTTCTTAACGATTTGCGTTTACTAGTTACGGGGCAATCTATTTTGGTGTAACGTATGCACACTGTATACTCCAATATTTTTCCTTCCTGGCATTTTGACACTGTCGACATATACACCATACTAAAGCGGTCGCAAGGTTAAACTACTTTCAACGACCTCAAAGATTAGAAAGAAAAACTGTGTTTTAAAACTACTAAGAGAATGTGGCGAACGAAGAAAATTATTATAAAATTTTAACAATAATATATTTGCTGTGCAAGACATCAAATATGTTATGAATAATTGACATTTAATTTTATAACTTATAAATTCTTGAAATATTTTTAGAAATTAAGTGATTACTCAATTATCACAGTCCAGATTCAGTCTAGCCTGAATACTAAAAACTAATTTCTAACTTTTGAAATTCTTGATATGTATTCAGAGTCGTACCTCATACGCTCCAAACTTTATAGTGAGATAATAAAACCATATGACTGCCTTATTTACAGGTGCAACGACTAATTTGTACGAAATCTAAATGCTGATTTCTTCATTAAATAATAAGTTAAGATTAAGTATTTAGTGTTAAGGTTGGACCACGAATTCTGGTTTAAGTCTTTTTGGTATATTCATGTAAGACGCAAAAACTATTTATTTAAGTTTAGATTGGGATTTTTTTTCTTAAGATGTTGACAAAATCGTAACTAAAATAGAAATCCACAGAAAAACTAAAATAACTACACCATAAGCTACACAATTTAATGGTGTATATAGCGACTTGTTTACACAATGTATACATACCATAACGCCATATCGCTGTCGGGGTAGGCAGAGAGTACAGAGCGCCAGTCTATCTCGACATACATCTTTCGCCTCTTCTACATCCATATAGCTCATACAACTCCTACGATTTCTCTGATTTTTTATGTTTGCTTTTTTCAAAATAACATTCACTTGATTCTAACATACTTTCTTTGGTATTCCTCAGCAACCTCTCCCACTCACATTAGCACTATATATTTGTTTTGTAAGTATTTCTTCGTGCATTACTTTTACATGCCCAAACCATCTCTGAGTGTTCTTCTTCATCTTAATCAGCACATCAACTTTACGTTCACATACAAGTTTTTGTCATACGTTGTCATCTCATGTATACTTCTCAGGGTATGCGTATCTACAAAATGTAATATGATCCTTTAAATCTATTTCCTCGTCCACTTTTCACTCACATACATCAAAGTTAGCCCTAAAATACTATTGTTATCATTTTAGCAGGTTATATATATTTTACACCGAATACATTTATTCGTTTATTCACTCGCATTGTGTTTTGTAAAAATTGTTTATGGTAAATCATTAAATAAAAAAACAATTTCTTCGTGTCTCGTAAACACGGGTTTGATTTCATATGGTATTTAAGAAAAGGGTACTAATCTGGTAAAATAATTCGTATGCTATCAAACACACACGAGCGAGACGTGCGCGAGTGTTGTTGCCTCTTAACGTGCGGGGAGAAACATCTGCAATTACGCTAGTTTGCTAGTTCTGTGTCTACTTCAATAGTTTTAAACCTGAAGGTTTACATACTGGGGCCGATGATAATGTTGTTTTCCGGCCACCCTTTTTTCTATATAAACATCAATTCAGATATATTGACGGACTACCATACAAATGAATGAACTTGCGATAGTATTTTTTTGACTTTTCATAACATAATGATAAGTAATATAAATATTTTTTAACTATAAAATTCATAAATTATGATAAAATTTAAAAAATCATATAAACGAAATATGCCAACTTCGAACATGACCATTTTTTGTGCAGATTTCGAAAACTAATAAAATGTTAAGAAAGAGAATTACAATAAAATTAAGGTGGAAAGCCTAATTGAAAAATGGTTCATACCTGAACAATCAATCATTTCATTTCACTGGGTTCTCACGTGTACAAAGCTGACTTCCAAATTTGTCGCTTTTAATTCATGGATAATAAAAAACACTATTTTTATTTTTTATTTTCATTTGCGCTAAGCGAAAATCTTTGGTGTTTTAAAATTCACCGTTCTTAAATTTTTTTAAAGTATTAAAACTTGGGATTCGGAAAAACAACGGTACCGAGGGCTCCACTTGCGCCTTTGTGTTATAAGCACCCCTGGTGACTGCCCAGACGCCAGCGCCTCGCTCCACTACTGGTTGAAAGTCTTTTCATTTCATTCTTACATTTTTTAAACGTACACGCTTTGCTTCTTACTTCCTGCATATTTGTATGTTTTGTCCACTAACAGTGTCCTTGGTCCACTTCTTAGTCTTTTCGTTCCTCTTAGTTAACACTGGATGACTTCATATGTCCAAAGGTATTCACGATCTACCTGTAATGATCAACTAACAATGTGTTCATGCGTTTCATTGGGTTAGTGATATTGCACATAAGGTTTTTGCATATAATATATATGTATATTCACTTATTGTGAAACCAGGAAGCACAATTATTTATATCAAGTGGTTGGCATTGATCGCGTTATTATGTGTTGAGAGTCGGTCTGATATCTCGAGTGAAATAAAAATGTATATCTTAACAAGATGTTATTTTATCGCTATATTAACAGAAGGTTCAATCAATAAAAGGTCAAAACGTTAAGTGATCATCTCGATGACGACTTATTTAAACATTAAAATTAGTGATGTTTCTCATATTGTTAACCATTTAAAAGATTATTTTTTAATTTATTGCAATTTTTTTGTTGTTGTGCATAGTATAACCTGGCTGGCTTATTGCCACGTGGCAATTTCTTCTAGCCTACCAGAAATATGTTATAGATAGAGACCTAGGGTGAAAACCAAACCATATCCCTTGTTAAAAAACACGTTACACCAGAGTTAACAATGAGGCCACGGATGTCGTCGTTTATCAAACAATATGTATTCTGTACTAAACACAGAAAGGATATAAATTCACTTACTAAGCAAACTGAAAAATATTCAAATTTAAAACAAAATAATATTGTTGTTGTTAGATCGAGGAAAATATGGCTAGAGTGAGCGTACCAGGTTTTGAAAAGTGAGAAAAATTTCATATTAAGTGAGGTATATAAACAATTTAAGATTGTGCATAACGAAATGTTGTATAGAGGAAGCGAATGCAGTGTATCTGGATATAAAACTATTCTCTCTGCATCTCACGCAAGAAACACACCCACCGTCATCACATAATATTATATATGCATGATTGCTAACTAAATATATTTTATTATAATTGCGATGAAATTCAATAGTATTTTTGGTATTGTATTTAGATTTATAACAAAAAATATTAACGTTCGCATATAAAATATATGTACATTTTTTATTTTATAGCGTATTATTACATTAAAGAGATATTTGTAACCGTACAACTTAGCCAGCTTCTTGTCATGTGTCAATTTCTTCCAACCAACCAGAAAGATATTGAGGAGACCTTTAGTGAAAACCAGACTGAGATATTTTTTTATTTAAAATCAGGTCCTGATGGGAGTCAGGTCGGAAGAAAGGGGTCTCACCAACTAGGCCATATCGGATATTTTTTCAATGCTTTTCTCAATTTAAAACATTTAACAACAATGAATCTACATTTTCAGAGTTTGAAAGTGATTTACTTAAAAAATACAACTTGAGTAAAAATAAATATTTTCTTAATACTCGTACATTTTAAAGTGTAAGCTTTTGGTACTCTTTTATTATTACGAATTAAAAAAAGTTATAAATAAATTTCAGTTGGACTTAACATATATTTTCACTGTACATTTTGGATATAAGAGTACATAATTTAATTGCGTTAATCAGGATTTTCTTGAATGTCATCCTCGTTTCAATTTTCTGAAAGAAAAATTTACCTAAATGTGTGTAGCGTAAATCTTGATAAAACAGATGTGGCGGATTGAATTCAAGGTAAAACAACGAATTACTTAAAAATTAAAACAACGAAATATCTCATAAAGCGTAATATCTTTGAAAACGTTACTCCAAATTGCTATTAAAAGCAAATTTATATTTTATCTTTTATCACGGTTATATAAAAACAGTCCTTAACTAAAACTTTTATTGAAGGATTAAATCATTTGGGCAATAAATACTAATTTGTGAGATCCAAGCTAATTATCTTTCGTGTGCTATTCGATTTGCTTACAAAATTGACGACCTACATGATTTAATTGGTAAGATATCTGCTTTCTAGCCTTGGGGTTGCGGGTTTAATTCTCGTTAGTACCTTGATTTTTTAAATGTCCTCTAGTCTAGTTTTCACTTCAAGCGTCATTAATACCTTTTTTGTTTGACGGAAGAGATTGCAATATGAAAATAAGCCCACCAGGCTGTTATATATACAGCGAAGTGTATTAAAAGAAAATATAATTCTTACAGTTTTCCATGTAATTTGCTCAATTGAAGCTGTATTATTTCAAAAAACAACCATTAAAGTGATCGACAAATCAATAAGAAAGAAAAATCTTTGAATGTATCTCCTATAATTGAGAATGATTATTTTAATGATACTGTGAACAGTTAATCCTTTAATTCTGTCATGAGACAGTTCGTTGTTAACGCTTTGAGCTGGATGTTATAATGAAAAAGAACCTAATCAACCAAATACATTTTTTAAATTTATCTGAAATATAGGAAGAGCGTGGATCAATCATGTATGTGTAAAAATATCAAGCCCGTTAAATTGGTATTTTATGGTTAAATTACGTTTTAGTTTTTGTTTCATACAACTAACTCTACACAAAGGACGATATAATTTCTCGATTATCTCAAAACGGGGGTTGGGTCTCTTTTGCATAGTTAGGTATATTTTTCAAATAATAATTTCTCAACATACCAAAATATAAATGTTTATATGCTTTACGAAAATAATTAGAAGATAAACTGAATCAAAGAAAACCGACAACCTTCGTCGCCTAGTTGTTTAACCGCCTGTCTTCCAATCCGGGGATTGTGGGTTCGATTCTCGTTGATAAACTTTTTTATTATTATTGCTGTCTAGCTTTTCCTTAGGGCTATTTAATAGATTTACTGGCTGGTTGGAAGAGAGTGCTACATGATAATAAATCCGTTAGGTTATACCATATACAACATATAGTTATAATACAATACAATTAATCATAAATATGTATTAATCATTAATAATTTTAAGGAGCTATTGATAACCATTTAAAGACTTTTTCAAAATATTTTTACTAAACACAAATCAAACGTCACTCAAGTAAGTTAAATCTGATACGATAAAATGCTCGTATATGAGTTTACATATTATATCATACTCATTGTATGAATATAACGCAGTTTGAAGAGAAACGACTACATTTTCGTTCTATATTCGTTGACCTGGGCTCAATGGATCATTTTAAAAATTTTAGGTCTTTCTACGCCTAAAACGTTTCACTGTGTAGTTTATTTTAGGAGCAGCGCTCGTATTAAAGTTAACTGGGGTTAGTTAAACATGTTTATTAAAACTTCCTTAACAAGTTCGATGCCCTGCATATTCCCTCTTGACATTACGAGGCTAGTCCTGTCCTTTGAACTCGGTTTGTCGTGTTAAATTATTGGTGTTTATATTACAATAGAAATCCAAATAATTTTTTTCTTTTCGAGAAATAATTTTTTCAATCTTCTATGTGAAAATTAATACAAGTCCGAAAACTCAGGTTTCATAACGCAAGTATTTTACTAAACATGTTAAATATCTGATCTCAGTATGGTACATGAATGAAGATTATTAGGATATTTTTTCTAGCTTGCTGTTAGGAGTTGCCTGAAAAAAATATATTATTAATATTTCTCAACCACAATGATCCGTCATGCGACTATAGTAAACAATATTGAAAAAATAAATAAACATATAATTTTATTTAAGGCCTATGACAAATAAAAGTATTATTAGAATAATGTTAGTTAAGAAAGGAGCAGTTGAACTTATTAAAGTAATTAATAAATGGCCAAATAAAAAAAAAAGTAATTAATATCAATATTAATTGAATAATTCAAAATTCCCAATAAAAAAAAAAAAAGTATAATAAATATTATATACTTAACATGATTGAGTATGTTTTTGGATAAAATAATACGATTTGGTACTAAGGCATTACAGATACCGAAAGAGTGTGTTAACTCAATGAGTTAAAGTCATTTAACACTGACCTTATAAACATCATAATATCGTGTCGGTTACAGAGAAGGGTAACTCAATAAAACAAATACTGGCCTTACTCCCATATTTACACATTAATGAAACTTTACACATTTCAGAGGGAGTTGGGATAACTGTTCATACACGATGGAAAGTTTAGAGATGTGAATATTTATGGAGATATTTTGGATTTTACTGTTAAGAGTAGCATGGCACGATGTTCTTAATAAATAACAGTAATTGACGGCTGATTGTTCTAAGGATTCGGTATTGAATTGATCATTTGAGTATTAAATTTAAATTAATATTTGTTTTAATATATAGGAAATTCAGCCACACCAGGACGATTTTTGTCACCAATGTTGAAGACAAATATGCAATTTCAAAAACGACATATAATTATTTATATTTATGTGAAAAAACAAGTTTTTAGACAATTTAGATATAAAGTGTCCCAATAAGAACATTGGATTTAGGCTTGTAGGCACGCAGATCCAGATCTTTTGCGAGAATTCGCTGTAAGGTGCTTCTTGAAACGTCTAATTCTTGTAAACGATGACGAATTAATGTCCCTGGGGTTTCAGTAACACTTTCTCTCACTGCGGCTGTTTTCGAGTGAACACCCGCTACGAGGACGCATGGCATGGGTGACTTATTGTCTATAATCGAACCAGTTTCTTCAATTTTTTTAATTAATCTTAGAATTGATGACTCCTTTGGACCAGTATTTCGGCCTAAAATTCCACGAAGTTTACGAACTGTTTCAGCAAAACTTTCCCCATTTTTATGAGTTTAAACAATAATAACGCATTGTTCTTTCGTGTAACGTTCCATATTTATTAATCGCAAGATTGACAGATGGCACATATGATTTTTTTAGAGCTGCCAACCTTATAAAAAAAATGGCGCGGAATTTAAATCCGGCGCTCTTATTGCGACACTCGATATAACTGATTGAACTTGAAAATGCAAAATATGATCATCGACCTATAAGTAGAAAAAAAAATCATAAAAAAAAGAAATGCAACATTCATTGAACTTGACCAAGATATGGCATGTAGAAATTTAAATATGTCATGTTAAGGACAACCGAAAAACACATTACTTATTTTTTGTCATCCAGACCATATCCCCTCCCTCCCAGTCAGGATCTTCTAGAATACCCATTATTTCAAGGTGACTAGCCACCAAGCAAATAGCCCATCCGCATGTGACACCCACTTCCGTTTCGTTAATCAAATTGTTCATATAATGTTCACATATTTTGATATTTATTTGAAGTTTCAAGTTTTGTTGTATTACACTTCCCATATACGAGTACATACTATTTTTTGGGTACTATCGGGAATCGAAGTTGAAACCTCTTGAATACATGACAAACGTTCAACGAACTCGACCTTTGAGACCATCTAGTTATTAAGATTGCAATAACAGTAAATACTATATTGTAATTTGTTGTAATTTACTTTATCCTTATTGTAAATACACTATTTTAAAATAATATATTACACATATAATGGACACCTAGTACTATTGCTTTAATTTAAAAACAAACACCTATTACTGCATAATTTGACACAGATTCATTTTTGAAAACAATAAAAAATAACGGATATTACGAGTATAATTATGTAAACAATAAAATTACTTTAAATCCTGATTTTTTCTCTACTGTTATAAAATATATCATAGTTTGATATGTATCTTGTTACAACTGTGCTGGAAGACATTCGAATGGTAACAGGAATAGACGTGACAAGACAAGTTACCTTAAATTAGCTGTCGAGCATCCCAACTGTTAGTTCCTACATCTCCGGCTTCCGACTGGTGTTAAGGATTGTTTAAATTGATCAGCTCGAAGCGATGCAACTACCATTTTGATGTTCTTCATAATCTCATTTCCAGATGAATAAGATCTTTTAGAGAAAAACACGAAGAACTCCGAGTAATTATTTGAAGCACTTTTAAATATATTTTTAACAAATGTATGTATGTACGTACGTACGTATGTATGTATGTATGTACGTACGTACGTATGTATGTATGTACTCGTATGTAGGCGCAGTCTATTGTAATTGTAAGGAACATTTAACGCTAATCTTTGTAGTAATGCTGGACATATCACAACTCCTCGAACGAGTTTGACAACGTATACCAGGAGAAGCAGATCTCTTCTTACGCTCAAGGAGTTATACCCGAACATGCCCAGCAGAAATGAGTAGGATAAAGCCATGGATAGACACCGAACTCTCTCATATAGAGATATCGTAGATATTTTTTTTGTACTTTCTCCGCCATGAGTGAGTTCTGCGCCCCCACCGGGCTCCAAATGCAAGCATTGCTTTCTAGTTTGCTAGGGATCAATGAATTAAACAACGTTTTGAGCACCAATTGATATGTATGTACGTAGGTATGTATGTATGTATGTATGTACATATATATGTATGTATGTACGTTTATACGTATGTATGTATGTATGTATGTATGTACGTACGTACGTACGTACGTATGTATGTATGTATGTATGTATGTATGTATGTTATGTATGTATGTATGTATGTATGTATGTATGTACGTACGTACGTACGTACGTAAGTACGTATGTATGTATGTATGTATGTATGAAATGTATATTTGTATTAAGTACTCATTTAATTGTAAGAAGATCGTTCAATTTGTTTTGTACAATATAGGATGAAGACATTTTTGTAACCTTCGTGGTTGGTAGTGATGGTTATAAAAGAATACCTAAAATTTTGCTTGCTGCGTTAGCCCTTGATTTTTTCAATGTAAAGTGCATCGGATACATGTATAGTCGTACGGTACGGATTTAGAAATAGATGAACTAGTGTGTGCATACGCAGTACGCAGCTATCCCAACAGCTCGAGATATGGAGAGGTCGATGCACCAGTTTTATATTTAATATAGATCTCTGCCATAGTAAATTCTGATGCACTAGGTTCTGTGTTATGTACTGGATAAACTCTTTGATTACCAATATCATTTCGAAAGCAACTGTACACGACATTTAAAATGTAACTAAAAAGGAAATAGAAAACAAAAACAAAATGAATTCATAATAATAATTTATTTTGTTCCTGCAACATTTTTCTCATCTTTATAGTCAACTTGGTGATTACGTTTTAAGGTTGTTCAGACTTAAAAGTAAATCATATATTATTATACGATTTATATGATACTTAATCATTGTTGTAATTTTGTTTGTGTCACACTGGCGTTCAATTTAAATTAAATATGGCCGAAATACCTCGCTTGGGAGTACGTTGATCTGACGATCTAATGATCTGTGATCATTCCCTGATTTCGGCACTTTTTCCAATTGGTTTATAGTTCATTTTAATGATTTTTTTGTTCTTAATAAAAATAATACGTGAAAACTGTAAAAGTTTTGCTGAACTATTTGAGGACATTAGGTTTTCTTTTCCAACTTATTAAATGCCTCAAAAGATTAGCTGAAATTTTTTTAAATATTTTAGGTATGTTAATTTGTTTTAATTTGTATTTTAATTATAAATTTTAAACATTAAATTTAGTATTTTATTGCTGTCATTCTTTGTTTGAACTAAAATAAAAAGCATGTCATAGAACAAAATAATAACTTTGGATTCTAAAATAGTAAAATCGTTATTTATATCTTCTTACACAACGGATTAAATTGCAAAAAATATATCTTATGAATCAATATACTTTGTAATTTATTTTAACAAACACTGTTTATTCCACTTTTTTCAAAAAAGTGGAATAAACAGTGTTTGTTAAAATAAATTACAATGTCTTTAAACCTCCACAACGTTAATGCCTTAACTATAAACAACATATCAATATACTTTCTTTGTTTTACTTTTTGAAATAAGTTAAACAATGTATGAACTATTTTATCGCTCGTTTTAATTGTTTTTTTTTATTTAAGTCATTGTAATTTTTTTTAAACTCTGAAAAAAAGCAATTTTACGTTTTGGTAAATAATTTAGTATATTTTATGTATCGATTCACGATTTTCGTGTTAGTTAAGGTAAAATTACAATAAAATCACTTTATTTTATATCCATTAATGGATCACGAACTTGATAAAGGGCACATACATACATATATACCTTCTTGCGTCTCATTCACTTTATGACTTGAGTGCATCGAACCAGCAAAAATGATATTAAAATGGAAATTACATTATAAATGAGAATATTGTTTTCATGATCCTCGAAGTACATCGGAGGATTCGGGAGAAAAACGGGAAAAGGTCAGTTTCCGGTAAAGGGCTGAGTTAGCCAGGAGATAAATGTATTAGGAGAACAGAACGGGCAAGGAGGTTTCTGAGTCAGACTGTAACGTTATTCGAGTCAATGCAAAATGCATTTCGACTGCAGCGCACTCTGTCTGGGTAGCCAGTTGCACTTAATGTCAAATGCATGCAGTAGCAGTGATTGACTAATTCATTGACTAACGAACATAATATAATTTTAAAAGATTTTATGTAAAAACACATTTTTATATACTGAAATAAAGGAATAGTTAATTATCAAAAGTAATTTCGCGTGGAGAATGAAATGTAAAATATATTTTTAATATAAAATAAATCATACGTTTTTAAATACAAAATTTTTTTAAGAAAATATTTACACTAAATAAATTAATTTTTTTTGGAAATCGTATGTAAATAATATTTTTATAACATTGAACATTCAACGATTATATATTTTTAACATAATAAAATATTATGAAAATTAGAGTAATATCAAATTAGAGTAATATCAAATGCCTATATTTTTCATTAATGTCACTTGTTCATTACTTTTATTAATGTTTATTAAAAAACGAACGCTGCAAAGTGACTCTTTTGAACTTGGTGGTTAGTGTTTCCGTTTGGCGCCGACTATTCCTTATATAAATGCAGCAAGCAGCAAAGTGCATTGCACCGGCGCAGTACAATGCGCTCGTTATGTGCGATGTGAAGTATCAGGAGAACATGTTAAATAGAGGGTCGAATAACGAAACTTCAAAAAAAAACATTTAATTTTATGAAAATTATTTATGAAATATTTTACACGAATATATAAAACAAGCATTTTCAATAAAACTGGCAAGGTTTTGAAATAAATTAGAAACAAATTGCATAACCCTATACTACAATATTAAATTGTGTTTCGAAATCCTTAAACAGAGTCATGAATTTTGGTTTTTAATGTAAATAATACTTTTAGAGAATAATCACATGATAATAGCCAGATTATAGATAGAGATGAAGATATCTTTAAAAACACTTTTGCAAAAATAATTTCGAAACTTACCTAAAAATTTATGTTTGTTTCCAGAAAGTGATTTAACTAAAAAGTGAATAATAAACACGTGGAAATGTTTAATTGTTAATTACTTTTACTAAATTATAAAATTCTTCATTTTTGAAATATTTTCCATTTGCAAAATATTTTTGCAAAAAAATGAGGTTAGGCAGTGACGTGTACGTTTTTTCCATTTTTGTAAAGTTCACGTTAAAAAATCACTCATTACACGAAAATGTATCCCAAATGTTCCTTCCAGACACTTTTTTTGTTTAATTCCACAAACTCTAGCTTTTATAAAGCGAAAATATGCGACATTGCAGTTCCATTAGTCCGCCATATTTATTGAAGCGATGCACTGAGTGGAAGCGAGAAAGCGTGATATAGTTGTCTTTTTCTGTAGTATGGTGAATGCATTTATTTTCAAGGAGGAGTGAATGTTTGTCAGTATTCCCTTTAAGAAAATGTACTCTTCGTCGAGTTTTCTCCACCGTCTGCTACTCCTGGTTTCAAATTAAATTCATATCAGGAGCATAAGTATACGCCATGAAACGTTTCAGTGTTCCAAGTCTTTGGTTTCAAATTTCAATTATTTATTTAACTCACAATATGTTATTTATTTTTTAACTTTAAAATCAATTTCAAAATGTTAACAGATATAATATTAAATTTGTAAATAAAACACTGAATTGAAATGCAGGCTAATGCGTTTACAAACAAACCTTTTTTTTATTTTCACTATAGATAAAATACATTACATAATCGAAATTAATTTATAATAAAGGTCATCCAAGTTTAAATAATATGTATTTAAGAGTTTACTTCCATTTATTTTTTTATAAACAACATTTGCGTATTCAATAACTGCAAACTGCATTTATTCGTGACGTATTCCTTCAAAACACAACATTTTCTCATAGGGCAATATGCAATGTGTTGAGACATGCACTCATATCCTCTGCAACTTCTTGTCTCCTGATAGAATTGCAGCGTGGGCTCAGCATGCATCGCCTTCATCCAAGTAATGAATACCAAAGTGCATTCATTCTGTCTCATTCACTCTAAAGCTCTACCGCGTCTGCGTCAGGACTGTGGTATGCGATTGTATGTAGTCTGACCTGTTCCCACTATAGTGTTTTGTATGGCGGTGCATTGTTTCTATCCCTTTCTCGCATTTTATGCCACCCATACGTGCACATGAGACACTTATGGGAGGCATAAAATGCATCGTATGCAAGTCGGTAAAATAATCCTTAGTTGATGTATTATTTAATGTTCCTCTTTTATTTCATATTATCCTGGCAACAATGGGTGCAATTTTTATGTGGCATGCGTGCATGCAAGATATTTTGAATTAGGGCTTCTCAAGTACCTTATCTAACAAATTTGCTAATATTTTTATTTATTCATTATCAAAACTATGATATTTTAAATAATTTTTGTAAATACGTTTTCATATTTTGTTTTCTTTTCCTCCACTAATAATTTGGCAAAGACTGGCATAAAATCTCGATGTGTAGTTGAAAAGGTCTAAAAAATATAATATACGATTGATTTATTTATTCATCAATTGCAATTGAGTTGTTTTACTGGGCGATCACACAAAAATATATAAGGTTAATAAATGCATGAAATGGTTGACACCACTACAATCATATTTATTTGCTCATTTACTATACTCGTATATATACGAATATATACTATATACATGCATGTTTCGAAAAAATATTCTGTGCATTTATTTATTTCTGCATTTTAGAATACGGTTTGAAAAAATTACATTTGAGTCAGTCAGTGTGACTCAAAATATTCTTTTAGTAGAGTGCATCTTTTAATTAGGATTGCATAAATATAAAGGGGTGTTTGTTATGCATTTCTGTAGCTACTGCATTTTCCAAGAGATATCTAAAAATAATTTAATATTATATTCTTGTGTAAGAACAATCAAAATATTAAAAAAACTATTTTATTGGTCTAGAATTGCTATTTTAACCAACAAAATATCAGATAAGAGATCCATACGTATACATTTTAAATGCAGTTTTTCGTCTATAAGCCCTAAACTATCGGAGAACTCGATACCCTTTTAAGACGAATACTTTGAAAGTTGTTTCATTTTCAACATGATGTAGAGAAAGATGGCGCGATGTATTAATCTTACTTTTGTTGGTATAGGTCACAAGCAAGTTGATATGGTCATGTGGGTAGACAACGGGATTTGTATACCCTTATCGATTTATGCACTCCTGATATACAAGGAGCGCAAGGTGCATTGCTGCTCGCGGTCATCGAAGAATTCAGTTAGCACTCGAAACGTGCATTGTTTATTCATTTTGATGGGTAAAATGCATTTGCAGGATAAATACATCTTTCGAATACGTTTTAGTGATTTTTTAATTGGAAAAACATCTTATGAATGAATGTTTGTTTTTTTACATATAACTTTATTTTAATATGAATGAAATAAACAAGAGGACTTTCTGAATAGTAAGATTTTTCATGATGAATATTATAAAAATATTGTATGAATTGTACGTGTCTACAAACAAATATACATACACAATAAATCTTCCTATGTAATATTTTAAAAAAAGTTGTTCGTACTTCCAATATACGAAGACAAAGTGTTCAAATAAATAAATATTTTTAAAATGCATATGTTTTCGACATACATTTTTAAAATCAATTTTAAAAGTTAGCATTTAGGTTAAAAAAATAAATAAAGATTAAATAGTTTTTAGGTTTGGGATGATTTTACTTCATAAATTGAGTTATTTTATTCGCATTCATAGTAGAATAAAAATACGTTTTTAGTTATTCCTAAAAAATAATAACCAGTTAACAAATTTCAGAATCGTATGTGTTAAAAAAACATCAAATATTTTTGCGAAAAATAAAACTACATATAAACCTATTAAATGTTGCATGTTCTAAGTTTGATAATATAATACGTCCAAAATAACGTGTTGAATGAAACAAGAATTTGACTTTGACGAGAAAAAAGGACGTCCGAAAGAGAAATAAAAAAACTAAATTAACCTCTACCAAAGGCAAATTTTAACGAGCGAGTTCCGTGTAAATGCTTATTTTTAGTAATCAGTTTGCCTTTGTAAGATGACGCTAGTGGACTCCATAATCTAAAGAACACAATCTATATTGCCGCTCTTTGATCGATGATTTGGTTTGTGTTTACCAAGTGTCATTTATGTGCAAAAGACCTGCATGGAAGCGATAATCGAGTCAGTGAAAAGTGAGTGTTTCGAAATAATTTAGTGATAGATAATTTTAAATTGTGTTTGAAAATGCATCTTGCTGTGGGCTAACATGACTCACCAATAAACCCTAATTACGGGTTATAAAAATAATAACGCCGATCAGGTAATATTGAAAAGGCTTTATTGAATATTTCTTGATTTTCCTCCCAAAAAGAACTAAATCAATGTTTAAATAAATGTTTCTCGAATATTTATATCGTTTTAATTGTATTAGTAAAATAAATCCGTAATATAATATTTTATTTACTTTTACGACAATATACTCGTACACTGAGCTATTTTCTTCAAGCACGATAAATTCTTCTGAATTTAAATTAAGATATGAGTAAAAATATATTTTTTATCGGTTATTAATAATTTTCAAATAAAATTGATTCCTTTTTCTCGTTTAACAATTTTTTCAAAATGTTTAACAGATCGATGTTTTTTTTTTCAAATTTAATAACTTACAATGTCTTTTAACAGTTCGATACCTACTTTTTTAAACTTTTCCAGTCTCGATATCAAGCAATCACATAAGTTAAGAGATAGTTGAAGAAGGCAACATTCCATTAAACCAATATTTTATATGAATTTGACATTCCAAAATAATAAATAATCGTATTGAATGGTTTTCTCTCCAATGCATTGCACACAGCCGCCATATTAAATGGACTGCATATCAAAGTGCATATATAAATTTGCTGAAGGCCAGACAAGAAACAACCGTGATTTTTTTAAACCTATTGACATATTACATACGTTTTCAATAAATTAATATCTAAATGGTCAAAACAAAATACTTATTTGTGAAATGCATTAATTTATCATTGATATAAAATATACTAACATATAATAAATAAAATACAATAAATATTATATTTTTCTTTACACTTTTGATTTTACTAAGATTTTTTTAATGTTTGCTTACTTATTCAAATCCGAAAGTTTATAAATTTGTCATAGATGGTACTAAAAATATTACATAATACCTACGTGCAAACAATTAACAACAAACAATCTTGCTTCCAGTAATATAAGATTAAACTGAAGATGGTTCAAGAGTTTTATGTCAGTTAAAGCACGACCAGAGCTTTGTAAGAGAATCATGATATTGTATGTAACCTTGACATAAAACCGGTCGTTGCACTTGCACTTTATAAATAAATTGCGCTCATTGCACCGAGTGCGATGCGCTATGACTCCATGGTGCCAGTGATGCTAGAAGGGTTGCATGAGATGTAAGAGGTCGGCAGTTTACTTGATTCTTTAAGTAATAATCTCGTAATTTTTTATTGAAACGAGCGATGTGAAAATTAAGCCCCCTTTTAAAAGAGAAAATGATAAAAAATAAAATTATAAAACAATTTCATTTTTATATTATTTATTTATTTAGTTAGAGTTTTATTACATGAGATAAATATGTGCAGGGAAATTATATAAGTGTATTGCTATACAATCCAAGCTTTTTTCAAACATCTGTCGTTTTTATATTTATAATTTTAGCAGCCTTTTTGTAATAAAAAAAATAAATGGAAAAAAACGTCAAAACACCTTGTAATAATAAAATGCACTGCCAAGGCAACAAAGAACGGTCAAATATATCAGGAGCATATAATGAGTACGAGATATGTTGCATTGTAAAATCGTTTCTTGCATGTGGTAAATATGCTGCACTTCGGTGCGATGTTGAATACTGTTGAAAAAAATACTCTTTTTCACAGTATTTATTGTTAGCCTTTTTGAACATAAATTACACGTCAAAATATATCTAAATTTAACAGTTAAAATTCAATTTGTTATTTTAAGCCCAAAATTGTGCATTTTTGGTCCAAAATATAACTATTAATATATTGAAAACGATCTATGCTAGAAAAAAGGACTCTATTAATGGAACAATAAATTGATAAATCCTTTAACCAAAAAAAAAATGTTATGCGTCTCAAACATTTCGATTTGTTACTCCGTTGACTGCATTGATCCGATGAACGCTTAATATACTATATATTATATTAAAACGCAAACCTCCTTTACTTTTATGCTTTCCTTGTGGCTACATTATCTCAAAGGTTCTGTTTTCCCTGAGCACGCACCCTGAGTTACAAATTACTTTTCCAGCAGGGCTCAATGATTTATCGGCCTGATCTGAACTTACATTATTCGATGATTATTTTTTTGGAAGGGAAGGGAAATTATTCATTGGCAATTGTGTCTTATATAACAAAAATGTAGGAACGAACGTAGTGTGCGCAGGCGTGTGTGGACTTTTGATTAGAGATAGTATTATTAATACGTTTATCTATTTACTTAACTAACTTTCAAAATGTATGCTGAAGTTTTCATAATTTAGAATAGAATACAGATTTTATTTCGTACGATATTATAACGGATTAAGTCTTCTTTATGTTATTTTGGCTCATTTAAACATTATTTTTTTATTTTTATAAGTTCAATAATTAGTATATAGTATTATCGTTAATTAAATACCTTTATTGCGATTTTTGGTGATTCCGAGTCTGGTAGTCCTTCATTCATACATAACATATCATGCAAATTTTTTTTGTTGTTTTTATAATTATATTTTTTTACGTGTAATAAATAAAAAAAGAGTTTTATCATTTTTATAATTTTTTGTTACATTTACTATGAAAAGTTATAAATTAACATTTTGAAGCTTTTAGATCTCTCATATATAGCAAATATTTTATCTCGAAAAAGTCAAGTAGAATTTTAGAGATAGGTTTTTCGATTACAATTAAAAGTTTGTGGTTTTATAACTAGTAATTGTTTTTAAAAATAAATTGAATCGCCTTCGAATTCACTTCAGAATTAAGTTGAACTTATTTCTGAACTGAATTTGAACGCGACTGTTAAAATAGAAGGACGAATCGCAGTTGCATTGAATGCAAGTGTTGAAATAGACTGGGAACATGTGCACAATTGTAGTGAGCATATTATATTGTACAGGGGTGAGATTGCAAATCAGATGATAATGTTACAAAAATATTTAAAAAAAATATTTCTATGTCGTTCGTCGACTAGAGTATGTATATTTTAAAATAAAAAAAGAAAATATATGATGATTTAATGCGATATATAAAAATAGAATATGATTTTAATCCAATACTAATTAATAAAATAAATCTGTCTTGCTTGAGTATTACTTATATTGAAATTAAAGTAATGGAGTAAATAAAAGAGAGTTTAAGAAGCAATTTTTTTAAACTTTGATAATGAAATATTACAGAACAAAAATTAAAAAAAAATCAGCAATCACGAATACTTAGAATAATTTCTTTCATAATTATTTAATATATATGTCTTATACCGGAACTCACCTGGGATATTTAAGTATAGAACTAGATAATCGCTTCGCTGGCTAGTTGAGAAAAAGGCAATTAAAAATGTTTGATCCATATTCCTTTATATTGCTGTCAACTGAATTAATATAATGATAATTTAGCGATGAAAATTGAAAATGAGAGAAATAAAAAATAAAGCAATATTTGAATGTATAAATATTATGTACTAAATTATTTTGACGCAATAATGCCTCCCTTGAATGACACTTAGAATAAATAAATATTAATTTTACTAAACACGCACAAATATGTCGATAAAGAAACATGTGTAGTGTACTGGTTCCCGCGTTCTTAAATTGACCCCACTGTTTTAAAGGAGTTTTCTGCTGACAAAAACTACTGACAAATGATAAATTTAATATAATCATATTAATTCATTCCCTCATGCGCCCTATTAACACCCCTGCTTCTGATAGCGGGGCATCGCCCTCACTGCAGTGCCACTGACCTTAATGCTTATATGCATCACACATGAGCGATCCTGTATGGCACCATCTCTTTCCAACGCGATACAAAAATTTCACCTCTCTTTCGTTCACGTGCGAATTTCAAATGTGCAACACTCTTCTCAAAGGGACATGTTTTTGAAGTGCACCTACTCGATCCATATAATGGAATTTGTCGGTGCAGTTTCGTATAAATAATAATTAATCGTATGACGATAAAACATCGTTATTTGGTCATTGTTTTCAAATATAAACAATTCAAATGTGGGTGTGTTTAAGATATTGCATTACTTTGTTTATCTTCCTTTTTAATATTGTAATTATAATTGAAATATAAGGGGAGTAAATCTAAATATATTGACGCGAAAAGAAGCAGTACCTTTTTAATGAAAATAATTTAAATTCAATTTTACAAAATAATATAATTTTGTAGAATATTACATAAACTATATTTAATATTTATTACATTTAAATATAACGATACACTTTATAAAAATAATTCAAATAAACAGTTATTATCTCCTCCTAAATAATTTTATTTAAAGCCTTTTGCAATTATTATTGATTTTGCTACACATAAAAATATTGATAAAACAATTTATAAGATATTGCATTTCATTTAAAATGGACTCTAGGACTATGTGTCATTATATTTCTTGTGTTTTAGAGCCTTTTTCTTAACAACTCTTTTTATGAGATGTTTCTTATTCAACCATATTCTTATATATTTGCGTCCATCATAAGCTGTTTTAAATAACCTTTGTATATGATTTACTAAAATTATTTGAGTTGATCAGTCAATGTTTTTGTAAGGGAATCAATTAAAAAAATTATGTTCATGATATATGGTGAAATAGAAAAATAAATAGCCCTTAAATAATTAAGGAAAGTAGCTGAAAATATAATATGAACTCTCAAAAATTACAAAAAAGGAAAGAATAGACATAAAAATAAGTCTAAGCCAAGGTTAATCATAAATAAGTCCTCCGTAGAGTCATGGTTCCACCCTATGCCAATAATTAGAGGTCAATTAATGAAATCATTGCGAGAACAAGAAAAAAATCCTGATGTCAGAAATTGACAAAGCATTGCAATCGAATCTATTTTACTCACTTATTGGCGAAAAATGTGGGAAATTGTGTAAAGTTCATCGATAAACGGTGTACTATACAACTATAAAGTCTAGTTCAGTATTTTATTCAATTTTATTTAAACTTTCGCTGTTTATTATTCAATACAATATGGAAGGCTTATTTCCATGTGGCAATATCATTTAACCAAACATAATATTTTGAACCAAACATAATTGTGAAAATTAATTAGAACTACGAGTACTCGTATTTTCAATAAAATTTGGTAGCAATAGGAATTATACTCGCAGCCATAGGGTCGAAGACAAGCGTCTTCCCAACAAGGCCACGAAAGTCATATCAATATGCCTTCAATATTTCTTCTCAACCTGTATATGAATTAAATATAACTGTTATATAAATAAGCTTCTCGCAGAGTTAAGATTACGCAATAATTGATCTATCCATACATTTTACTGGTAACAAATGTTTCAACTTTCTCTTCTCAAACATAAATTACATATTTTTTCTTGTTCCCTATGTTGACATGCCATTATAATTACCTATCTTGTAGAAAATATTCAGTGCCTTTTCGATCACGGAATTGCACTACGCTCAAAGATTGTTTATTGGCTTTCCCAGTTCCCCGCTCTTTTTTTTACGTCGTCCTTTACTATCCACGCAGTAAAACTCTAAAACCAGTTACAAACCAATGTAAGACTCGCTCCGTCATTGGCATGTTTTAAAAAGCTATTGAAAAAGCTCATAATTTCAAGTCAGTAATGTAACGTGTTTCATTCCTGATTTTTCCTTCCTCTCCACCATCCCTTTCTTTTCCTTCGATTGATGATATCTCACTTCTATTTTTACTATGTATCATATATTTTTCATGAATGTTGTAAAGGTGAATAATTATTTGAATATTTTTGCGATCATGTAACTTCTTTCATTTACTTTTGTCTGGTTGGTTGCAAACTATATCTTCCTGGCAAAAAGCCCGTCAGATTGCTTTACAATGAAGTGGTAGATATAAAAAATAAATAAAATAACATCATATAAATCACAATACATTTTTCATAAAAATTCTTTGGAGTTTAATTTTTATTTAACGTGAATTATATTTAACGTCACTTAATCATATTTAATACAGGATTTCAAAGCTTGCTAGAATTGTGAAAATTGGAGGTTGATAAGCTCAGATTCCGCAGTAACAATACAAAATTCTGGGAAAGTGCCTGCCATTACACAAGTTCCTAGAATCGATACTTCCCATTCGTTTGTACTTAAGGGAGGGGAACTGTTTTAAAAGAAAATATAATTTAAGTCGTGGTTTACTATATATAATTACAGAATAAAATCTAAATATTACTGAAGCATGAGTGCGAGTTAAATAAAATTAAGATAATATTAGATTATTATACAACATACTAAAAATAACGTATGCTTTATGTTTATCAAGTAGCGAAGTTAGTTAAAACAAGCCCTGAAGATGACACCTGCAACTTTTGTAAAACGCCGGCACTTTGAGCCACGAAAACGCGATATGACATTTAATCATTAATATGTAAGCAAACTTTGTACGACTTGTATTAAAAATATAAAGGACGTTTAGTTCCAAATATTCATTGCTCCAAAAATAGTTATTGGTTAACTGCAATAACTTTATCCCAAAAATATACGAATACTCCATTCATCTTCAAAGATATTAAAGTTCGAAATTTAAGTTTATTTCAAAATTTTACTACTGTTACTTAGAATGAAATAAACACGAACACCTTAAAAATGAAACATTCAATTAAAAATTCAAAATCAATATTTTTTTAAAGAAATTTGTGTTTAAAATCCGTAATACACATTTTAAAAATACTTTCAACAGTCAAATTTCTGAGTTTTTCTCAAAAAATAAATCTTTTTGAACCATTTGAGCCATGCGAGTGAAAAATATTATACATATCGATTGATTTTTACAAATAAAATTGTTATATAAAATACATAGTCAAAGTTCAATAGATAATTTAAGTATTGTAATTTATTTTTATCAAACACTGTTTATTCCACTTTTTGTGACGGTGTAACCTACCGGTTTCAAGGCTTTCACCTCATCTTCAGGGAGCGCAAACAAGACTGAAGATGAGGTGAAAGCCTTGAAACCGGTAGGGTTATACCGTCACAAAAAAGTGGAATAAATAGTGTTTGATAAAAATAAATTACAATGTCTTTAAACCTCCACAATGTTAATGCCTTAACTATAAACTACATAATTTAAGTATTTCAACACAAATATTGAATCTCATTTATAGTATTACACATTTAAAAAAATATGTTTTGTGTTTTTTCTTTAAAATAAATCAATATCATATCTTAATTTAATATAAATCAACAAAAAAATATAAATTCTGAAAATGTTTAACATGTCTCTCTCATTTATATCTTGTTTATGAGATCTTGAGTTTTTTCAAAAGTAATTTTTAAATAGAAAAAACAGTGATGTATTTTGATCGAGGAAGTATAGAAGTGCACCATGTATTTCTACCGACTACACCCACATGTCTCCCTCCATGAACCAATTATTCCTCCCTCTCCCTTTTATGTACCCTCTCCTTCTGGCCTCCTTCCACCCTATCTGCCTAAACCCACCCCCTTCTGCAACATGGCGGATCGCAAAGTGCCACTGACCTCGAAATTCCCTCTCCATGACAAAATTCAACTGCAGTGTTATCAATACTCACTGTGGCGGTGGCTCACTATTTCCACTGTATAGAAAGTAATGAACCATTTATTACTGAGAAACATGAAAATGCTTCAATATCGTTTTAAGTTTTCTACGAAGTGCCTTAATATTAAATTTAATCTACAGTGGATGTATACTAGGAAGGTCAACACTGCAGTTTGGTCTAGTCGCTAACATTTGAGCTGTTGTAGAACTTCGTAGTAAGGTAATATTCACATTTTCAAGTATAATCTTGAAAAAATAAAGACCAAATTAAATCAAAACTCAAATCCACGAACAATATTTTGTTTGGAAAGCATAGCGATGCTTTTTGCTTATAGGTGTTAAATCTGATTTTTATGATTTATTTAAGACAAGTAAAAAAAATACACAATTAATTGCCATGAACAAAATCATATACATACGTAACAACTTATCATATATGAAACATCATTTGACTACAAAGTAATTCATATCAGAAGGCGATAATATTTTTCTTCAAATATTTCTAAAAGAAAATCAATATTTTATTAAATTTAGATGTTTTTTAGTATAAAGAATTCTTTTTATTTAACTGCATATCTAACAAAGTAAATTTTTATTTCTCGATTCTTTCAAGAATAAAAGGGTAGTCGACTAATTCTATTGCGGTTAAAAATGAAAAAAAAAGAAAATTGTATTGTATAAGTTATTAATAATTATATTTTAATTGCAGAATGGTCGTAATTAAATGAATGGGATAAGAGTGAATGATTAAATGATAGGATACAGTAATATTCCCTATAGTGTTAAATTACCCGTAACAAAGCGTGACAGAGATTCATCAGACTGGTGCATTCACACCACAAACATTCTGAGCTATGTATGATCAATTATGTCATCCTGTCTTTCCTCTTCCTCTCTGTCTATCTTTGTCCTCCTCTCTCTCTCTGGGAGAACGGAAGTTCATAAATATACGCCCTTTTTAGTTGACGGAAAAATTATACAATAAGTTTCTTCTAAAAAAAGTAAAATTGTACTACAACTAATAAAAGTAGTTTGCCAAATATTCTGTAAAACACGGATCTTTGCAGCAGCATGCTTCCAGTATTTTTTAATCTCAAATTACAACATTTTATTTATTTATTCATATGGTACCCCTTAACATATGCGAAATGGTGATGCGGACATGTTGAAGAGTGAGCACATTGTCATCGGCCACTATAGTCCAACTTCGGGTTACAAATCACTGGCATAGGAATTAAACTTGTAGTTCGCCATCGTATGTATTTTATATGATTTTATTAATTAGCTGAGATGCGGAGCTAGGGTATTTAAAAGGATGTCAGAGATATTGGTTCTTAGTGTATATGTTTGACTTGCAGTAGACTAGATTACATTCCATCTATTTTACATGATAAACGTTGAGAAATATTCGACCAGTGTTGAAGCTTTTTAATATTTGTGACAAAAATTATATATTTTTCGGTTTAAACAATGATCGAAACAACGATTCATTTTTCCATTTGTAAAATGAACTATGAACCACTCTAAAGTCTCGTGCTAGACTTTTGACTTACTTTTGACACCCCATGCAGTCAATATTCCTTCTCCATCCCTGTTGCTCACGTAGCCAGACATAGCTCGAGGAACAGCCAATCCCACTTGCCCTCTCTCTCTGTCCCTTATCCCGGTTTTGTATAGAATACTCATGCATTTCTGGAGTGTGGTTCACGTCCAGACGCCAGGGGCTCACAATTCCAGAGCTGGGAGACAAGATATATGTTATTATATAATATATATATATACAATATATAAATATATATATATATATATATATATATATATATATATATATATATATATATATATATATATATATATATATATATATATATATATATATATATATATATATATATATATATATATATATATATATATATATATATATATATATATATATATATATATATATATATATATATATATATATATATATATATATATATGATTTTTTGTTTGGTTTTAGCGAAGGGTTATATATGTTTATTTTAGGTTTTCAGTTACTTCGCGAACTGTAAATATTGGATTCTGACATCAGATCTACCTGGAGATCCCTCAGCAGCTTCCTTACAGCATTTTTATTTTTTGGCCTGGATGATCATCCAGGCCAAAAAATAAAAAATGCTGTAAGGAAGCTGCTGAGGGATCTCCAGGTAGATCTGATGTCAGAATCCAATATTTACAGTTCGCGAAGTAACTGAAAACCTAAAATAAACATATATATATATATATATATATATATATATATATATATATATATATATATATATATATATATATATATATATATATATATATATATATACTCGTATATCAGATGAATATTCAAAGAGGCGTTATGTTTAGATTTTTTTATTATTTGTAAGTTTTTCTCGTAACATAAATTCAAATTTTAAATTATTTAATTTAGTATTCCACATTAAAATACCTCGTTTTGTTTGCTATATTAAGATTGACACAAAAATAAAACTTTGTTTTTATTTTATTCAAATGTTGTTGAATAATCACTCAAGTACGATGTACAAATTCTTGCAAGCAATCAATCATATATCGAGTGATTTAATTACTATTCTTATTATCCAGATATTGTAACAGTTTCTTTCGTTTGTCGGGTTTTTTCTTCCTTCCTCGTCTCTCCTAGTTGAATACTTAATACTAACCATTCATGTGATATATTATTGGTTGTTTGATACCTATCATATCCACTTTAAAAAAATGTTAGTGTAAACCAATTCTAGGTACCAAGCAGTTGGCCCAGAACATTGAATAAATAGGAGGGGAAAATATTAACAATATGTTTCATGCCGAATTTTGAGGAAAATCTGTATTATGTCTACTGTATAACTTTCGTTGTATACAGTAAAACCTGGCGTATTTATTATCATGAGATCATCTCTTACGAACTTACAAAAAAGGTATTAAAGAGAGGTCTTAAGTGTAAACCAGACTGGAATCCTTTTTAAATTCATTGGGTTCCAACGAGGATTGTACCAGTAACACCGTTGTAAGTCGGCGTCTTGTCTTGTCAATTAGGCCATATACTTTTTTCAAGAGCCTATCAACGTCTTTTCTTTCCAAAAGCAAACAGATATCAGGTGGTTCTCTTTTAAGACTTTTCGGGTTATTGAACTGAAGCCCCCAGAGTGTTAAGTAAAATGAATGCTTAGATATGTGTCAATTTAAAAGGAAAAACATTTTTCTAAAACAACATAAATCTTATACATATATTCCAAAATAATACTGCCTTACAAAATACTACACAATTCAAATGATTAATAGCCATTACAAGCAAGGGATTTGAAATGAATTTCACAAAATATTAATGTATCTTCTTCGTCATAGAAGAACGACGTCAAACTAAAAATACTTTCTACGAAATGTGTACAATGATCCTGTCGCTTCCTTCTGCCTTCCTCAATCAACCTGTGGAGTGAGAAGGAGTTGCTACAGGATAAATCTCCTCTTTGCCTTTAACCACGCGCCTTTTTTATCAAACGGATGGGTACAAAGTCACTTGAAGGTGGAAAAGGGCATATCCTTTATTAAATTTGTAAGTTTGTTAGAATTTTATAAAAGGGTGGCGGTAATGACACTGTACTTGAAAGGGGAGAATATTCTGCAAGTGATGAAATATGAACAAATTTCGTACAAAAAATTGCACAATTTTTTTAATATACTTTTTATGACTCATAGTTTTTTCATTGCGTATGTCATACTCATTAAATAAAAGGCAACTTATTTAATGTTGTTTGAAATTATTCGGATTAAACCTTAGTGATCACGTTTGATGAAATCCTTTTTTTTATTATCAGATTTTCTACCTCAATGTCAATATAAAAACTAAACTAAGTAAGACTTTTATTTCTTATTGTCAAAACATATATGGTATTATATTTTGATTGTTTACAGTACAACCTGTAGGGCTTATTGGTATATGACAATCTCTTCCAACTAACAAGAAAGATGCTAAAGAGAGTGAAATCCTGATAAGAATTCATTTTAAAAAATGGTTATTGAACTCGCAACCCCTAGATTAGAAGATAAAAGTCTTACCAACTAGGTCACTGAGGTCATTCTTAAGCGGTTAAAAAATTTATTTTGATTGTGTTATAAAGAGAGACAATTATTATTTATTGAGCCTATTTAACCTATCGCTTACTCCGTGTAAGAGTTTAATTACTCATAAAATAGCCACCCGTACGGCTTACATGGACAATGTCACAATTATCTTTTTATATTAATCGCTGTTGCGCCTTTATATACTTGAAGACTGACATAACGTAAAACATGAGATTAAAAGTCAAGTTCATGACGAAAAAAAGGAAATAAAGCAGTGATCGAAAATTGGGGGGAAAGCGTCAAATTATTTATACCCAAACCGGATAATAATCTTTCTTGTCGTATTGTTTTTGAGTGGGGTGGGTTATTTGTGATATTTTTAATGTCAATAATATTATACATCATTTAAAGTTTACGAGTACATCATTTTAATGGAAAAGCGAACCGTAGACTATAAGTACATGAAAATGCTAAAAACCCTCCATTTTATGGATTTCATGGACCGCTTTACTAAGGAAAGCCTATGCCAACAACCACATCAAAATCATATTCAACAACTCCTCATCGCACACTCGACGTTCGTATCAGTTGTTCACTCACATGTCTTTATGGAGAACTCTAAAAGCTCCTCACTCCTCGTTTTTCTTCTTTTACAGACCTTCATTTTAGATATTTATTTGTAAACCTAGTCCTAAAGATATATGTACGAGTACTTAATAGTTTCTGCATCAGCAATAATTGGAATTCAAATAAGAATATGCATAGCTTTCACTGTGAATGAAATCTCCATTGCATTTTTATATGTTCGTTTTTCATCAACTTTTTTTAAAAACAAAGCAATTTTTATTTTAATAATTAAGCTTTAATTAACTTTACGTGAATTTAGTATTCATAGAGCAGAGAAAAGTTTGAAACCGCAAGTATCTACTTTGAACAAATAAAGTTTCTGCGTGAAGGTTTTAGCGTCAAAATAATTATTTAAAACGCAAAGCTTCTTCATCTTTATTTTTTTATTGAAAAAGTTTTCAACTAAGATCAAGTTGTTTTAAACATTTTATTCCATAACCAATCCCGTGAGCTGGAATTTATGAGTCAAGTATTGTCTTAAATTTATCAAAAAATTGGTTGCATATGAAGGCTCCTTTATATTCTATGTTATGTTATTCCGATTATGTAACTACGATTATAATACGACTATATCTAAAGATCTACAAAGACTTGACTGGACGACTGGTATATTTTATCTTAATTGTTTTCTTTAGTAATTGAGTTAATTTTGTATTTTCGTTGAATGTATTATTTTCTTTCGGTGTTATACATTCGCGTTGTCTTGCACCGCATGTGTTTAGAATCGTGTTGATTTTTTAAATATGTTGATGTGGAATCTTTAGTTTGGTAAATATTGCAGTGGATTGTAATGGATACTTAAGAGTTTTTTTTCAATATTCAAAAAAATATGTCAATATATAGGAAAACTGTCATAAAATACCTCCACATTAATTTTCTATAATTAGAGTAATTTTTTTTTATATTGTTTATGAACGTTTGAAATTTGAAACAGGATTTATATATCGGTTCTTAACAGTTTATAACTGAAATTATCATAAACAATATTGTTCTCAATACATAAAAGATGTTTACATCAAAAGAAAATATATCGATTTCAAATTCAACTATCCTTCAGCCAAAGTCCATGCGATGTAATCTAAAGAACAAGTTTGTGTTGTAAAAATAAATTGAAGTCACAAAAGGGTATTTTTCATTCGAAAAAATGTTTCATCTCGATTGGCAGTTTTTCATGGATTAATCTAATGGCGATGTATTATTTCTGTTTGCTGATAATCTATCACGTTTAGATTGAGGAAAATTCAACGCAATGTAAAATAAAATAATAAGTCTTTATCAAAAGCTAAATACACATATAACATCGATCAATAAGTCCCGGGACTAACTACTAAAACAACATTTGTTTGCCAAAATTCTTCTTTATTCATCAACATAGTCTCCTTTAAGAGCGATACATTAATTCCAACGCTTTCCTAACTTTTCTATGCCAGCCGTGTAGAACGATTTATCTTTGGTTTCAAAATAGGCGTTAGTTTCGGCAATCACTTCTTCATTGGAGCCAAATCTCTTTCCTTGGAGCATCTTTTTGATGTCTGCGAACAGCCAATAGTCACTGGGAGCCAAATCTAGGGAATACGGTGGGTGGGGAAGCAATTCGAAGATCAACTCATGCAATTTGGCCATCGTTACCATCGATTTGTGACACGGTGCATTGTCCTGATGAAAGAGAACTTTTTTCTTCTTCATATGGGGCCGTTTTTTTGCAATTTCTGCCTTCAAACACTCCAATAACGCTATATAATATTTGCTATTGATGGTTTTTCCCTTTTTAAGGTGATCGATGAATATTATACCATACGCATCCCAAAATACGGAGGCCATAACCTTCCCGGCCGACTGTTGAGTTTTTCGTCGCTTCGGACAACTTTCACCGGCTGCTCTCCACTCAGCTGACTGCCGATTTGATTCCGGAGTATAGTGGTGGATCCAAGTTTCATCCATTGTCACATACCGATGCAAAAACTCTTGTTTATTTCGCGTGAACAGTGCTAAACAGCGCTCTGAATCATCGATGCGTTGTTGTTTCTGTTCCATTGTGAGCAAACGCGGCACCCATTTTGAAAAAAGCTTTTTCATGACCAAATGTTCATGCAAAATAGTGTAAACACTACTAAATAATATCTTCAGGATGTCAGTTATCTCACACAACTTTACTTTACGATTTTCCATCATGATTTTGAGGGTTTTTTTTAATGTTTTCTGGTGTAACAGCCTCATTTGAACGACCAGAGCGTTCAGCATAATTTGTATCTGTACGACCGCGTTTGAAATCAGTATACCGGTATTTTTTCGCATTAAAAAACAATGTTTTATCAACACGCGAAATTTGGTTTTTTCCATTGTTTTGAAAATAGCAAAAGTAGCGTCACTAAAACCACTGTAACTCAATGACACAATTTCAGAATGTCATGAAAGTTTGACACGTAACTTCTAAAGGCTGGTACGAACTGAGAATGGCATGGATTTGTTAATGGAGGCGCCATCTGTTGGTTAGTCCCGGGACTTATTGATCGATGTACATACGATTGATGATTCCAATGATTTTTCAAGTTTTAACTAAGGCTGGCACAATATTTAAACGAAAGTTATTAATTATTATTGAAACTCGTTTTTAAGTAATATAATAACGTGCCATAATTTTAAAATAAAAACACTTATCAACATTTTTTTCATGAGTATTTTTATAGAAAAAAATATGTGTATATGAACATCATATTACTATGGTATCAAGATAAAAACTCGGAAGTAGTTGCAAAAGTATGACTCATCACACATAATCTCCCTTTTCCGAGTGTTCATTGGGAATTCCAAATGTGGGAAAGCTTTCTGCGAACGACTTTCCGAAATAAATATAAACCATTTTCGTAGTTTTATTTTAAGATATTTCCTTGTATTTTTTATTGATTATATAATATCTTTCTGATAATATCCATTTTTACTCCAGAAATTATGAGAATTATACTTTTAAGCACTTATTAAGAAGTTTTTAAGCTAGAATAACGTAAAAAAATTGCCATTGTAAGTATTTGAAGATTTAAACAAAATATATCATATGTTAATACATCGGGTGCTTGAGTGCGTCAGTTCTGATGAACTGTGGTTTTGGGTAGAGGTAAAATTTTAACATAGAATAAATCTAATTCGGTTAGATCACACTAAATTTGACTGGACTATATAATTATGTATAAGCATTATTAATATAAACAAATTCGGATAAATATAGCAACGTTATAAATACAGTTTTATTCAACTACCTAAAATACTTTAGTCAAAAGAGAATTAGTATAATAGAAGAACGTTTGTATACAGCCTTGGGATGGCAAGGTCGATGGCCGATTAGTATTTATAAAAAATATCCTAGTTATAACAAATATAGAGTGTACATGTGAGTGGAAGGCGTGGTAGAAGAAGACCATGAAAGCAAAAGTTGGATCGAGTGAATTGATTTTTGAAAGAAGGAAAATTACGAAGTTATATAAATCGTAGGAGCTGTATGAGAAGGTGTACGGATGTTTAAGAAGCAAAATATATGTGTCGAGATTGAAAAATCTTGCTTCTGTCGTTTCTAACTGCCCCATCAGGGAAGTAGCGTGATGACATGTTAATTTTACACATTTAGACCTTGTTGCATTATTCAGATTAGTTGGAAGAGATTACCAATATATAATTTACATGCCATAATATAATTTACAATATAATTTACACAACAAAGATCAGACTGTTCTCAAGGGTGCTTTAACTCTGGAAGGCTAACCCACTATTATTGAAAAATCAAAAAATTTGTAAACAATACAATAAATTAAGTATAAGGATAGGAAGGTGGTGGCATTAGTCGTTAGTATAAGGATAGGAGGTGGTGGCAGTAGTCGTTAGTATAAGGATAGGAGGTGGTGGCAGTAGTCGTTAGTATAAGGATAGGAAGGTGGTGACAGTAGTCGTTAGATTGTGTACTTCTCGGTATCTGCACATATTTAGAAAAATATGTTTGGTAAGAAAATTGCCAAAACTTACCAAGGGAAGACGAACTACAAAGAAAATTTTGTGGACTTCTGAGATATGATAGTTACACATTTAATTTTTGTAATGCTTACCCTAATAATAATTATTTATGGTCAACAAATTGACAGTAAATTTATAAACTTTTTAGAATACAATAAAATTCATGTGGAATGGACACCAAAATATAGTGATCCAGTAGCAGATATCTATCTACACACAAAAATCCGAAAAGATGAACATTTGAGAGTTTCCATATTGGAGAGAGACAAACCCTTTGCGATAACAAATTAATTGAGGCATAGAACCCCCACTATCAGTTGTTTTCTTTAAATCGTGTCACTATAATAATCATTTCATTTGTCCATATATTAGGTCCTTACATATGAAATTGGCGTTTTGCCGTACTGGCAACTTTGATCTCAAATATCTTCTCTTTGGTTAGGAATTCCAAATTCAAATTTATACAGCTATTTACTCAAGTATTTGTGTCTTGAAAATTATAATTCATTTGTTTTTTCCTCAATTGTTTTTTTTCTTTGCGTCACTCAGTTTACAAAATGGAAAACTTGAAATATCGCGTTATTTACGAGTACGAGTTCCACCGTGGCACCAGTGCTGCAGAAACGGCTCGAAGGATTAATGATGTGTATGGCGACGGTGCCGCAAAAGAAAACACAGTGCGTTTTTGGTTCCAACGTTTTCGTTCTGGAAATTTCGACCTGCAGAAAAAGCCCCGTGGACGGCCGGAGACCAAAGTTGATAATGAAGAATTGAAGGCTATTGTGGAAGCGGATCCATCGCAAACCACGTCCGAGTTAGCTGCAGGCTGCGGTGTTAGTGATAAAACTGTTTTAATCCACTTGAAGCAAATTGGGAAGGTGAAAAAGCTTGAAAGGTGGGTACCTCACGAATTGAGTGAAGCAAATCAACAAACGCGCGTTGACTGCTGCGTTGCATTACTCAACCGGCACAATAATGAAGGGATTTTGAATCGAATCATTACCTGTGATAAAAAGTGGATCCTGTATGATAATCGGAAGCGCTCATCGCAATGGCTGAACCCTGCCGAACCAGCCAAACCATGCCCCAAGCGAAAATTGACTCCGAAAAAGTTACTTGTGAGCGTTTGGTGGACTAGTGCTGGTGTCGTTCACTACAGCTTTCTTAAATCTGGCCAGACGATTACGGCAGATGTCTATTGTCAGCAACTGCAAACCATGATGGAAAAGCTAGCTGCTAAACAACCGAGGCTGGTTAATCGCTCTAGGCCACTGCTGCTTCATGATAACGCTAGACCACACACTGCACAACAGACGGCTACCAAATTAGAAGAGCTTCAATTGGAATGTCTAAGACATCCACCGTACTCTCCGGACCTTGCCCCAACAGATTACTATTTTTTTCGAAATTTGGATAACTTCTTGCAAGGGAAAAAATTCAACTCCGATGGGGCAGTCCAAACCGACTTCAAAGATTTTATTGATTCCCGTCCGAATGGTTTTTTTAGTAAAGGGATCGATGAACTACCTATGAGATGGCAAAAGTGCATAGATAGCAATGGTACATACTTTGATTAAATAAATATATTATATTAAAAAAAAATCAACTTTATGTTCCTCCCAAACAAAACGCCAATTTCATATGTAAGGACCTAATATCTTAATATTCTGTTTTCTTAAAGAAAACATTCCATTATTAGCACTCGAGGCTTATAGCAACAAAGCAACAGAATTAAATTTCTCGCGTCAACACTTTCGAATCAAGCTATTCTATTTTTTGAAAGGTTTGAATTTTTGGGGGAATAAACTTTAAAAATAAAATTCACGCATGTCGTAAATTTTAATCAAAATATAAATATTATGAACCTACAATCTCACTTGGTAATAAGCTTTAACTTAAGCTGAACTCATTTTTAAGTTCAACTTAAGTAGAGTCAAAGCAATCGCGTGACGACTTAGACTTCAGCTTTCATACTAGGGTAAAGAAACTCAAGGTCAAGGCTAAAGAAACATACTCGTATATTCAGGTTTAAAAATCTTTTACCACAAAATAAAAAATTCTAAAAATATTTTTTCTACAAAAAGAAGTCATTTAATACATACGTACTCTTTTAAACTATCATTCTGGATAGTACAATTGGCCAATTAACTCGTTATTACTATGTAATAATTTCTTCTAGCCAACCTGAATTTTGTGAACAGATCTGCAGGCGAAAAAATCAGACTCTGATACCCTTTCATTTTGTAGTCAACATTGGAAATCAAATTCGATGCTCGGGGGTGGGAGACAAGAGTTTAAATTAATACTTTTCTCTCAAGAATAAAAGTCGTGATGAATGTCCATTGAGATAATTTAAAAAAAATCTAAGAATTATATAAAATTAAAACGGCAATTAAAAAGTAAACAATAGACAATAACATGGTAATGGTAATGGCGATGTTTAAATATCAAACAAAATTAAAAGAAAACTTAATTTCAAATAAGTTTTGTTTAAATATTATTTAAAACGCTTCAAAAAAAAACGAAACGAGTATTTTACCCAAAAATATATGATCATTAAAGGTTAATTAAAGCATTTATTAATTTACTGAGAGATTCGGCAAATAAATATTTGATTCAATATTTTAAAACATTGATATTGTTGAACCCATTTTTCTTAGATTGTGAATGACTTAACATTACAGATTTTTCTAAGACGTTAGTGAAATTTTTTGGGCCTTTTATGCCTTACCATTGGATTATTTCGGATGTCCATCGGGAATTTGACATTCTAGTTACGTGTCCTGCCCATTGCCACTTCATTTTCTTGCACATCTGTATTACGTCTTCTTTCTTTGTTTTATTGCGAATCAAGATGTTTCGTTTACGGTCTCTTTTAGTATATCCCAAAACACACCTCTTCATGCTCTTTTGTGCGGTCTGGAGCTTTTGTGTGTTCTTTGCTGTGAATGTCCATGTCTCACAGCGATACGAATGTACTGGGAGAATACACTGATTGTAGACACTTCAAGGATATTGGGAGATTACTTTTGAAGATGTTGTTCAAACGTCCAAATGAGCTCTATGCTAGTTTTACCCGTCGTGCTATTTCCTCAGATATGCCACCTATAGAGGAAATAAGTTAGCCCTAATGCACATATTCCTGGACAAGTTCCAGCTGCTTTCCATCCACAACTATTGGTTTTGGGGTGGCAAAGCTGGCCATCATATATTTGGTTTTTGACGTATTCATTTTTAAACCAAGTTCTTTACTGGCCTCTGCCAATTCCTGCAGTTAGTGCTAAAGATCATTTGGGTTTTGTGAGAATATAATAATATCGTCTGCAAATCTCAAAAGGCTCAGGTATTTTCCATCAATCACTAGGCCTTTATTGTCCCATTCCAGTTTACTAAAGAAATATTCAAGTGTAGCTGTGAATAATTTTGGGGAAATAGTATCTCCTTGACGAACTCCCTTACAAATTTGGAAAGTTTCGGAGGATTTGTTGAGATGTATTTTTGATGTTGCATTATAGAGAAGTATTAAAGTTGCAGATTTCAAATCTTCTGGAATGTTTTTTTTCAGAAGGCACTTATTGAAAAGATAATGAGGGAAATATAAAATGAAATATATTAACAGAAAATAAATACTACAATCTGACGTGACTTTTTTATAAAGGTAGTATACGTGTACGCCCTACTTGATAATATTCATTTCAAGTTCTAGTTTTTACTTAAACATTTTCAAACAAGTCGATATTTTAAAACTTCAGCGATGAACTTCTATATGTAAAGGTCCCTTGTTCCAGAATTATAGTTGCCCTCCAGGTGTTGGCAGGACAGCGGTTCTAGGACAGCTCAAGGGTACGACATTGCACAGGTCCTTAGCCTCTGTACTAAGCGATAGGTACACCGACACATCTGCACTACAGCCGCATAGAGTAGAACAAATATTGTAGTAACTAGTTTTTTTTCATTTATTTAGTAGTTGTATGATAATTATAGACATGTAATTTTTACTGAAAAAAGATAAGTGAATGACAGAAAAAAGCTAAGTAAAAATAGAGTTAACCCCTGTACAATTATTGCGATCTTACAGCAGACAAAGGTACGGTTAACGACTCCGTCGTTGTATTTATACCTTTCTTACTTCATTAAAATGACAATTTTTTCTTCGTTCTAAGGCTCGTTTTTTTTTACTAAATCTTGTGTTGGTCATTTAAAGTATGATTTGAAATGTTAATGTATAACCGATGAATAAAACCTATCGATTGCAGTATTGTATACTTATAAAGTGAGTTATTTCACTGCATAACTATGCATTTGTATAAGTACATATGGTATTATTATTAATCATTACTCTTGCAGTGTGTTTATTTAATTTTCTTGTTCTTGATTTCTATTGTTGTCGAATTCAATGTAACAATTACAATATACAGTTCATAAAGTGAGTAATATTAAATTTCTCAAGCAATAAAAAATTGTATTTACTGGATCTAAGTTTTTTCAATTTGTGTTTGTTTAATGTTTTTCATTCGTCGTATTTATTTTATAGGTATGTTATATACAGGCCTTTTAAAAAGCTACAGTTTTCCATGTAACATACTTCTATGGTTTGAATATTCTACGTTTATTTTTACTGTTAAACATTACATTATAATAAATATATGCAATTTATAGAGTTGTGTGAAATTTATAAAAGACAACTCATAAGCACTACTTAATTAATTCAAATAGAATAATGTTGGAAAAATATTGAAATCCAGATGTCAATGATAAAACCCCTATCGAACTGACATTGGTAATTATGCATCTGATATTTGGGCAAATATCAATTTTATTACGATTATATTATATTATAATGATGCGAGATAAGTCCAATGTTTAGAAAATTAAGACGCATTTTTTGAGACGTTCTTCCTTTTGGTCATTAATCTCGTTTTTTATTTTCCTTTAAAGAGTTCTTTGTATGGGAATGTTCTCTTGTATGATTTTCTCGATTTTCTTGTTTTTACTCACTCATAATTAATTTCATAAATTTATTTATGGGTTGTTGCATCTTTTAATAAAAAAATTAAAGAGTAATATTTCTTTCGAGACATATTTTGGTTTAATAAAATGGTCTAAAGCCATTATTCATCATGCTTAGATTTGTTTGAATGAAATATAGCTGTCACGTGCCGGCTCGAAGGGATGACTCACCCTCCCCCTGCTGAAGAAAGGAGCACCAAGAGCTGCATTTCCAAATATAAAAACTTATTACCCACCCCTCTATTTACAGCCCCGTTTTTATTTCGGAAGTACAAGGAAGATGATACGTGACTTCTATTATTAGAACTAGGATTATTTATGTTTTAGTACTAGCGTTTTTTAAAACATTTTACGTAATATTGTTAAATGTTTATAACTAACCAAAAAACTGCAGTTGAATTTCCACGGAATAATGTTTTTTCTGTAGTTTTTTGAGATCAACGGTAATTATACACAAGGTGCCATAAATATCTGTCAAATATTTGTTTTATTAAAACATATCGTTCTTTTTTATTTTTCTCGAGGTGCTCCAGGAAAAATGTCGATTTTTATCGAAAAACTTAATATGTTGAAATATAAAATTAATATGATACAAACCGAGACTCACCAATTGTTTCAATGCGTTTGGATGCAAACTGATTAATTCTAATTTGAAGTTAAAATTTACCATTTGAATTAATTTCAAATAAATAAGAGTAATTTTTATAAGAGTGTTATTCTTAATTAACTTGAGGATTTTTATTTATAAGTTAATATGCACTTCTAAATTTTGGACATAACACATAAAAAAATTATCTTCACAAGGGTCACTGAACTCTCAACTTTAACATTGAATATTCGTTAAGTATTACTTATTTACTTCAGTTTGTGAACAATTGTATACACATATTATTCAAAACATCTAATTTACTCGTATTTATAGAAAGATGACCTCGACAAAAAAGCATTCTGTTTAAAGTTTTCAAAGAGATGTTCATACAACTTTTACTCAGTGTTACACTTTACCAGTCCGTCAGTACTGTACTTAAGAATTAAATCCGACAAATGCAAGTAATAGATTGCACGGCATGCAGCACATGCAGGGCTCTCACCCACCCTTGCGTCGTGCCAGGGAGTGCCGCCCACGCCCTTCGTGACTCATCACCCATGACACCGCGTTTCGGGAATACCTATTTCTGCTTTGTAGTTTTGGGAGAGAATAATGCTATTTTAGTTTTATCCTGTTCTAACCTTTCAGTATCTTTAAAGAAAATAGTTTATCTAATAGATACGCAAATGCTTATTTTGGTGTCGCCACACTATTTCACTAAAAATAACAATTCGAGTTTCGTTGTACTTAAATACATTCTATCAACGTGTATAGTCATTTAGAAAAACATTAAATAATATTTTTTTTGTTGTGCGTTGCACAAATATTCGAAGGTATAATTCGTTAGAAGGTACTATTTACTAAGTTAGCTTGTAAAGTATTGTAGCTCTATTCAATAAATTAGATATATTTACTTCAAAATATCTTCTTTTAAGTTAGGATTTTAACATTTTTTTTAAATATGTTAAATTTATAACGAATATTTGTTTGTTTCAGGTAAGCGGTTTCAACCTTCTTCATAACAAATTTTGAATGAATCTACTCAAGGTAAAATTGAAAAGAAAACTCTCATTACTTCTAAAGAATATCATCAATATAATATCAATAACAAATATAAAAATATATCCTCACCCAAAAAAAATGTTAAATTAAATAAAAATAGTAATAAGTGTTAAATTAAATAGTGTTAAATTAAAGTTAAATTTAAAATGTGCTGACTTATATTTGTCGTTTATATAAATAACCTTTGTAGAACATTTGTAGAATTGTAAGTATTTAATAAAAAAATTATTCACGGCAATCAATTAAAACTTTTGTAGTACATACGTTATAGTCAAGAGTTCTCAGATTAAAAATATTTATCCCAAGTTATCAACGCTAACTTGATTCAGATGATCTATAGTAAAAAACGATATTTTTTGTAATATCGAATAAAAATAAAAAATGATCGAATATAGTTTTTCTATCCATTATGTTTTTTATCACAACCAATTTTACTAAATATTTACTTAAAAACAAAAATAACGATTCTAATTTTCAGACCTAACCAACTTATTTAAGTAAATTTTATGTGTTATATTTATACAAAATATTCGGCATTTTATTATGTTTTAATGATTTTTTATATTCAAATATAATTTAATATATTATATATTTCATTTAAAGTTTGCAATGTGTTGAAGTTAATGTAATAAAAGTAGAATAATTTCAATGATATCTGTATCTAACAAAGGAAAAAAAAATTGTTTAAATAACGACATCTGTAACGAAACGAATTAAACTTTGAAATCATAATAATAAGCGAGCGGTACCAGTTCATTATAAGTTCAATAACTATTTCATGAAATTGCTGACTTTCAGTCAATAAGTTCCGAACAACTGGAAATAAAATAAACAATAAAGCCCAAGCCCTGAAACAGTCTAACTGAAATACGCCCGGTGCACTAACCTTCACCGTTTCATGGGCACAGCGGTTGGGGCGAGAGGATGCGGGACGGGGGCTGCTAGGGGTGGTTTTGGGGTGTAGTGGGGATTGCCAGCGGAGGGGGGGAGGGCGAAGTTTCAGGGGTTGAATGCCTCCTAACCCAGTGTATCGTCGACTGCTGAGGGGTGCGGGCGTTGGGAGGGAGTCACTCTCACTAACCCACTGGCGAAAATACGCCAGACTCCCTGAGTACCAACCGGAAACCAGGGATATTGTATTTTTTTTGCGAAAACCCGATTAATACTTTTATCATAAAATATTTCTTTACAACAAGGCAGAGAGAAACTATCACTATTATTTGGTGTTTTATTCAACAATTTCCTTCTTTTACAATATTATAATATTCAAATCACCGTAAATCAAACCCCTTGTATTTTATCAACTAAATACCTGATCTCATTACGTCTTAGTAGTATTTTTATATAGGTGTACATATCAGTAATATTACTATGTTATTCAATCCACAAATGTTTTAACTTTTCAGTCATTAGCATTTTGCATTTCTTTCTTAGCACTTGCATTATAAAGTTACATTCAAAAGATGAAAAAGAAATCATAACTCTTTTTTTAACGTAACTCGGTATTATTTTAACAATATTGTTCTAATATCGTCATGTTCGACGGGAATTTAATTTATGTAACAAACAATTTACTTCCCATAAAATAAGCATTTTCGACGTAATTTGACCAAAAGGAATGGAAGTTGATCCCAGTTTGTACGAAATCAAAGAAACTCAGGTCATTTAGTTCAATAAACTGAGAAGGATAATTCCATTTTCCGATTCTTTGAGACCCAATCGGTTCAGGCCGAAAAATAATATTCTTAGTTTCCTAGTAGTTCTAGGATACCGGGGTTAAATCCAACCGGTCAGTGGTGATTTAGTTAAAAAGTCAATACAATTAACGCTTCCTAAGTAAGTTTTATGATAAAATAAAACAGAGCTAAATTTGTAATAATTTACTTACGAGTAAAATAACAATTTTAATAAAATCTTACTAAAATTATTTTCGCGTCTTCTTTGCATGAAGTCTGTTTTCAAAAATTCGGAAATGATAACTACTTTCTGTATTCTATATTTAGTCAATTTAAGGAAAATATCCGTTTCACATATAAATTCTCTAAAAGGATCTCTAATTTATTACTTACTCATGTAGGTTATTTAATTCCACTATTAGGATCTCAGCCATCATCTTAAATACCACTATTAGGATCTACTCGCATACTATCTAAAAATCTTGAAATTTGATTTTATGTCAATAACTGCATGCTATGTATAATAAATATTCACGATATATCAGTAGCTAATTATCTAAAAAAATACGCTTAAATCACCGTTAATATGATTTTGAAAATACGTCGCTTAAGATCAACGAAAAACTTCGCATTCCTAATCTCTCCACAGTTAGATATTTCTCCACAGTTAAATATCTCCAGTATATACCGAAATTCGCCGATCAGTTTGTGTAAACAGAATACGTAGTCTCCGTAAGCTCGAATGTAGAAGTTTGTGTAGGCAGAATACGTAGCCTCCGTAAGCTCGAATGTGAAAATTAAAGCGGTAATAGTATTTGAAGATATATTGTTAAGCAAACAGATTGACTTACGTGACCTAGTGGTAAAACGCTTGTCTCCACCTGGAGAGTTTGGGGTGCGATTGCTAATATTGGAAGTAGTGACAACAAATAATTATATTACATTATTTAACATGAACATGTCATTCAATATTATATTGAAATTTTATCTATATATTATTTTCATTTATTATGTCGAAAATTTTTAATACATTTTCTTCAAATGTCATCCCTTACTAATGCTATTAATTAGTGTGTATTTTTCATTAGCGAAACCGACATATTACTGCATAATGTTCTATTATTCCTCGATATTAATATTAAATGATTCTGCCTTTGAGTGCAAAAGGGATGAAAATTCATTTCCTCCCCGTTAGAAGCCCCTTCCCTTTTGCCCTGCTTCCTACCCCGCCCATCCCTGACTGGCTGCAGTCGAGTCTCACCCCCAGACTACCCCCTGGTGTATTTTTCCGCCCTTGCACGCAACTCCACAACGTTCGGTCTAGACAGGGTAGGTCATTTCACTGGGAAGCTCATAAAATAGCAACAAAGCATTCGTGGTTGTATAACATTTTGTAGAATTGCAGTATTTTTCTACGTTTAATGAAGAGAAATACAAATTATCATTTTGTAATAAAATATTCTATGACAACACGGCAAAAGTGGTTAAGAAAAAAACAACCATTTCAGTGTAGTATGTATTTGTAACATTATTATTAAATACTTTTTAATATTTTTTGTTCGACTTTTAGTGGTAAGAAATATATAACATTCTTGAATTCAAAATCAACATTCGAGTATGTGTTTTTATTTTTTACACTTTCGATTCTAGCTCATATTGTTGTATTATACAATCGTTGTATATGGTGCAGCCTTATAAGTTAATTATAAAATAATAATCTTGTACAAGTAATAAGATTAACGAGGCTTTAAGTTTGAAAACTAGACTAAAACTCTTTTTTTTAAAAATGTGGATTCGAGCCCATAACCCACGAGTTTGGCGAAAAGCGTCTTAAAACTAGACCACGGAAGTTGTTTTATTATAATAAAAAGAATTCATTTGAAATACTTCTGATCTATCGATTCAATCAGATGTCACTGAAAAATATATACTGATTTTTTCTCCTTTTCGTGGAAGTGAAATTCATTTGATTTTAATAAATTGTCAAAAGCTAAACCGATCGTAATTTTCGTAAATGATGTCGATGTTCTTCTCTAAACGATAATCATATATGTATTAATTTAATGATTATTCAAAATACGTCCTAATATTATACATATGAATTATCGTACTGAAAAACAAAACTTTATAAATACCCGCTTGTCTATTGAAAGCAAGTGCCTCAGGTACGTAAGGTTTTTCCTACTCGTCCTACCACAAGACCGTTACAAGTAGCACTCAAGTACACCAAGTTCCAGACAGGTCGAGGGGGTAGTGCGAGTATAGGCATATGTTCTTCCCTTGCAGCCGCCTAATAATTACTGTGCCTCATATCGATCCGCCGCACGAAGCCTGCATGTGGAGACTATAATGTATGAGCTCAGTTGGGGGGCAGGTGGACTGAACAGGGAGTGATATTTTGTCATCCTTAATAAACCAATGACACCGATAATTTAAGTTTAGTGTATATGCAGTGTAGATTCTGCATATCTTCAAAATGCAGGATTTGCTCTGCAAAAAGGAATTAAATCTCGACTTATTTATGTGAACTTTACATTGGTGTAAATACTTCAGAAATTTCCGGGTGTTTTATGGACCGAACGACAAACAAATGCTTCTATTCGGGAAGAGCTTAATATCGCAAAGAGGCTCTCGGAATTGTGCATTTGTCGCATTTTTCGGTTCTTCGGTCACATTGCGCGCAAGGATGGCATGAACAGATTCATAGTCACTGGCGATGTGGAGGGTCGTAGAAGTATAAATAAGCAACCTAAGCTCAGTAGCGACCAGGTGAAGAGTGCTTCGGGCCTGCTTTTGAGACAGGCTCATCGGACAGCTGAATGCTGAGATAACTGGAGAAAAATATGCGCGACCTACAATAATGTTGTCACATTCTTCAGCATTGAGATATATAAATACATATAGAGAAGTATTATCCACCATTAAAATGAGAAAGTTCGAGTATTTTGGGCATATAATGCGAGGAGAAAATATGAGATTCAACTGACATTATAGAGGAAAGTTCTTCGCCTTGATCTCCATTTCATTTTCTTCTCTCATTCCTTGAGGGAATTTTGAAATTATGATCACGTTACATTTCTTATCGGTTTGTTTGTTTTCTACATTTGAATTATATTAGTTTTATTTTTTTTAGTGCCCCTAGCATAGAAACTTCTAGTAGCTTCTTACCTAGTTAGTGACACAAGCTGGGTCACTCTTATCTTGTTGGTTTGAAGGGATTACTGTTTGGCAATTAAGCCCCCGATTATATTGTAATTTGTACAATAAAATTCTAAATAAATTAACGAAATGTTTATAATAAATATTGCCTGTAGTGTCGTGATAGCTTGGCAATATCAGAGCTAATTAAGGTTAAGATTACTAAATGTATATTGCCTGTAGTGTCGCGATAGCTTGGTAATATCAGAGCAAATCAAGGTTAACGTTACTAAATGTATATTGCCTGTAGTGTCGCGATAGCTTGGTAATATCAGAGCAAATCAAGGTTAACGTTACTAAATGTATATTGCCTGTAGTGTCGTGATAGCTTGGTAATATCAGAGCAAATTAAGGTTAAGGTTACTAAATGTATATTGCCTGTAGTGTCGCGATAGCTTGGTAATATCAGAGCAAATCAAGGTTAAGGTTACTAAATGTATATTGCCTGTAGTGTCGTGATAGCTTGGTAATATCAGAGCAAATCAAGGTTAACGTTACTAAATGTATATTGCCTGTAGTGTCGTGATAGCTTGGTAATATCAGAGCAAATTAAGGTTAAGGTTACTAAATGTATATTGCCTGTAGTGTCGCGATAGCTTGGTAATATCAGAGCAAATCAAGGTTAAGGTTACTAAATGTATATTGCCTGTAGTGTCGTGATAGCTTGGTAATATCAGAGCAAATTAAGTTTAAGGTTACTAAATGTATATTGCCTGTAGTTTCGTGATAGCTTGGTAATATCAGAGCAAATTAAGGTTAAGGTTACTAAATGTATATTGCCTGTAGTGTCGTGATAGCTTGGTAATATCAGAACAAATTAAGGTTACTAAATGTATATTGCCAAAATATTATAATATCACAACCAATAAAAAACGGTTGGAAACAAACATGGTTATTTCTGACCCTTTATTGATCTTTTCATCAATCAAAACCAAAATACCGAAAAGTGTTTTTATGAAATCTTTCAACCTAGTATTTCATTTCTAAACTTAATGATTCTATTATCCTTGGAATGTCTTTATGACATTTATTTGACCCCGGAATAAAATCCGGACTTTAGGGCATTAGCCTTTGATATTTAGTATTAAAAACCACCCTTCACGAATATCTCCGTCTCATTCTATTCAGTAAATCAAAGAGAAGCAAGAAGGGGATGAACGTCCAGTTAACTTCAACAAGCGTACACATAAAAACGTTCGTACCAGACAATGACATGTTAATATGTAATGAACTTATATAAGTTAAATATCCCTCTTTGCAATTAAGCTATTTCAAATTAACGAATTTTAACAAAATTGATTAATTGTGTTTAAACAGTTTTATTGTACGTTAAAATAAACAAAAAAATTACAAAATGATGACAATGAATGTTTTTTCTCTTGATGGAAATACAGTTTATTTATTCAGCCAAAATTTTGATTTTATCTGATAATTTTAATGTGAAACAAGACATAGTAACGCGTTTATTAATAAAAACTATCAAAATACACATGTTAATAAATAAACATAATAAAAATAAATGTAGCGTATAAAAATAGAGAAAAACACTGTTTTCGCAATAAAACTTCGTCTATTTTGAACATCATATTTATTTAATACTTTATTATACAGTTTACAATATGGCGGAGTTATCACCAAGTGGCAATACCTTCTAACCAACTTTACTACTTCCCTCTATCTCATACTGTGAGATACAAATTAAGGAGTTGGAGACGATGATGTTTATGTTAATAATCGTATTCTTATAAATTTTCAATGGGCGTTAAATATAAATATTATCATATGAATTTCACCAAGTGCTTTTAGACATATATTTAACTTACAGCATATAGTTAAATACTAAACTCATCGAAGTTATTGGCGTCTGCATGTCCAGACACACGAAGCATCCTATTAACCTCGTTGCATTCGCAATCTTACACAACATTTTATATAAACTCTTCGCTTATAGATAGGTACATATATACCGAACCGTCTGCTCTACCCTTATCCGCATTGGAACAGGGGTAGCGGGTCGCTGGGGTGGCTTAGGGGAAAGCGTCTGGTAGATACTTTTACTACTATAACCAGTGCCTGTCTGGTACATACTATTATATAACTACACGATGCACTTGTATAGCATAGTCTAGACTGGGTCGCCAGTTCTGTGGGCTTTCAGCCATGTTTCCACTCTATACTCGTGTAGTATATATTATATTCATTGCATCACGATGCACCAATATATGATCGGAATATGGGTGTATTTCAGTTTTGAATTTTATATGAATTTATTGGGTGCTTTTGTCTGTTCTACTTTATTAATTTTACTGTAAGTTATTTATGTAACATATATATGGTAATTCGTTCATCATGGTTTACTAAAGCTATTTTAATTTATTAAACAAAATAGCAATGTTTCACAATAACTGATGCTAAACTAAACTTATTACATGACTAACTCTCCTCTCTAGGCTCAATCCAATGATTTTTATATATTTTCTTTAAACCACAAAATTATAAATTCTAAACTGAAAATAAAATATGTTAAAGATTTGTTATAAAATTAATTGATTATTTTGTAACACTTTCGTTTATTTTAATTCAAATTGATGGTCCAAATGCAATTTATTGGTATCAAAAGAGTACAATTGTTTTATTAATTGTTTATGACTTGAAGCGCTGGAAACAAAGTCAAAAAGGAACTAAAACATACCATATATACTCGAACCGAATATTATCAAAATCTGTAAAGACAACAGTAATATAGTACCATCTTTGATATATAGAAGTGTGTGAAAGGCGCGCTAGAAGACCAAAGAAAAAATAGTTGAATCAAGTAAATGATATTTTGAAAGAAAAAAATGTAAAAAGTCAGATAAATCTTAGGAGAAGCACAATAACGCGTGTGGGTGTAGAAGAGGCGAAAGGTGTGTGTTGCGTTAGGAAAGTACGTATGTATTTACTAGAATGGAGTTGTTTTATTTTGCAAGGGAAGAAATTTGTGGATAAATATTAAGCATCTATCCTTTACAAAACATAATATTGTTTTTTTTTTTAAAGAATAGATATGACAGAAGTCATAGAAAAAAGTTCCTGTGTCGTTCGAAGGGCAGCACAGCGCGAGGTTCGAACCGACGACCTTCCGCACGGAAGTCCAGTGCGTTACCGCGCGGCCATGCACCTCTAGATATACTCGTACGTTTCGACTTCTGGTGAAATGTTTTGTATATTAAATATTATGTTCAAATTATCCGATAAGTATAAAAATTAATTATTCAAAATAATTGTTGTATTTATGCAGTGTAAATTCATGGTTTAACTAACATAACATATATACTCGTCATACAGGTTTCAATCCGGCTTTTATAAAACTACTTCACCTCAAACAAGACTTCTCTACACGCAGCTTTGAATGTTTGCAGCTTTATTATCAAAGTCTGGATTTGCAAAGTTTTGACTCGTATAAGAGATTTTTTTTCAAAGTATTCTGCGTAGAACAAAGATTCTCATAGTATGAATGTAATGTATACAACATATAGAGCTCATACTCTGCGATAGGGGTCGGCAAACTTTAAATATTTCTTTTGAAATTGGTTTTCTACATTTCCTACTTTCAGAATATCACTTATTTGATCCATCCACACTTGTCTCGGTCTTCCTCTCACATTCGCATTATTTATCTCTTTTGTAAGTCTTTCTTCACTCATTTGTCCCACGTGTCTAAACCATCTCAGCGTGTTTTTATTCATCTTACTCAACACATCAGCTTTAAGTTCATATTAATCCCTTATCACTTCATTCCGTATTCTGTCGTACATTATCTCTCCATGTATTTTTCTGCATACACGTATTTTGACAGCCTTTATACGACTTCTATTAGTATTTTTCCACGTCCACGTTTCACTCCCCCATATATTTATTTTTCCTTTCACATACATTCAAAACTATATTCATTCAATATTTTCCATAAATTGCCTCTTATCACGCGGGCATATGTTTTAATGCATGTATAAAATGAATGTTCTAAATAATATCAAGAAAGGAGCTTCAAGATTGTTTAGACATATGGAGAAAATGAATGATGATAGAATGACTGAATATACAAGTCAGAAGTGCAAGGTGTACGTGTAAAGGTAGACCGGGGAAAACTTGGCTGGTTTAAGTGGACCAGATTTTGAAAGAAGGTAATGTGAAAAGTATGAAGAATAGATGATTGTGCATAACGAGATATAAGAATGAGCAGAGATGAAAGTTGAGTGCTTGGATATAAATGTTTGGAGACCTGTTCTCTCTGCTTACTCCGCAAGGAATACGGCGTGATAATATGTATGTATAATGTGTAGGGATCGACAGTTTACCGACTCTCGCTCTGCATTGCACAGGGAGCGAAACGATGAGTAGGGCGCGGGGTGTCAAGGCGTGGTCGTATTACGCCCCGCGTGCGCGGCGGTCTGGAGTGACTGTAGACCGGCATCGGAGCAGAGACTCAGTGTCGCTACAACGTGCCTGAAATCCCACCGACTTAAATGCAGCTATTGCAACTTATACCTACCAACGCATGAAAAGGGTTTTACCTTTCTAATCAGTCAGTCTTCATAAGGAAAATGCTTCATTTTTTCAAATCACACAAGAAATTTAAACTTTTACAGCGATCTAGTGATATGCGAAATGAGAACCTTGTTTTTTTTTGTATTTGCATTATTAAAGTTATGATTTGATGTTCGATTTTTTTAAAACGTTTAAGTTTTGTTTTAGACAATTCAGAATTTTTCAGAGTGAATGAAATATTTTGTTATTCACGACTCCTTCAACGAATCCGAAATAATGTTTCTGATACAGTGAAAAGAGTACCCTAGAGACAACATTTTCTTCGGCCTATTTATTATTCAAGCCTTCAAATTTACAATAACTGAAGTATGCACGGAACTCGTGGTTCGTCGTCGTAATTTTTTGCAATGCTACCTGCACGTAAAGAAACAACAACACTTACGAGTGTCAAGTCTAGCTAATAAGCAAGAAGTTTAGCGAAATGGGACCCTTTTTTAAAAATTCATTTTCGGGTACCTCGCGAGTCGATTCCGAAACTCACTAGATCTTTCTCGTTGTATCTAACCATTATTTAAAAAAACAACGTACTCGTAATAATTTATGAGAGAGAAAAAATATTGTAACTTAAGTAATATGCCTTTTTAAATACGTTATAAACATTTACAGAAATATACACGGTTAATATTTAAGTTTAATAAAGTAAATAATTTAATTCTATGCTAAAACGATTATGTAAAGTAATCACAAGATTAAATCAAATACATTTTACAAATTCGATATCTATATTTTGTATATTTTTTGATCGAATGTATCACAATTTTTTTATATGTTTTTTTAACCGTAAATAATATATTGAATTATAATGTTATTTTATGATGAATTTAAAATGTATATTGTTATATATGAACATGTAAACTTATATTGTTATTTGTATCGCTTATTTTCTATCACTCACATCTCATCAACCAATGCGGATTGCTGTACGTAGATGACATGGTAGTGTTGGCAGAGAAAGATGATGAATTGCAGAGATAAATAAATTGTATGCGAAGAGCTAAGAGAAAGACCTGAGGATGAATATTACAAAATCCAAAGTAATGGTGACAGAAAAGTAAATAGAAAAATAAATGAGACATGGGTCAAAAATTAAATAAGGTAGCAAGTTGAAGAATTCTACCAATTCGGGTAGTATTTTCTCATTTGATGGAACGGTGTATAGCGATAGGAAACAAAGTCAATGGGACACTAACACATATGTACTCGAACCGGGCAGTATCGAAATATGTTAAGATAATAGTCCACAACAGTATTTTGGTGCCAACTATGATGTATGACAGTGTAACGTGGACAGGGAACTGACTGAGAGGAGCCGAATAAATGTTGTAGAAATGTGTGTTTTGAGAAGAATACATATAGTGACAATGTTTGACAGAATACGAAATTAAGTGATAAGGGATGGATGGGAATTTAAGGCTGATGTGTAAAGTAAGATAAAGAAGAGTACGTTGAGATAATTAGGACACGTGGAATGAATGAATTAAGAAAGACTATCAAAATAGATATATAGTGCAAATGTAAGAGGAAGGCCGAGGAAAGTACGGTTGGACCAAATAAGTTATATTCTGAAAGAAGTAAGAAATCCAGAAAAATCGTAAAAGTTTTATGAGGAGGTGTAGTGATGTAGAAGAGGCGAAGGATGTGTTTTGGTGTGTGTTTGCTGGTGAATGAATTTGTGAATTAATATTTTATATGAAGATGGTAAACGATAATTTTTAAACCTTTTTAAAATTATATTTTTAACATAGAAAATACAAACCTTTTGTTTGTTTAGGTATAGTAAATACTGAGTATTCAAATACTTTTAGAAAATTAGTTTAGCATCCCACACTTTTAAAGTTATTTAAGAATTTTTTTTATGAAGTATATTAATCTCATATATTTATCTGACTTATATGTTTGATTATTTTTTGCATAAAATAGAAAATCCTAAAAAATATACGTATTTGAACTTTGATATCAAAGCGTGTCAAATTGATGTTTTTCCTGCAATACAGGCAACATTATTCGTTCTAACTAGGGGGCGAGAGACGTGATCCTAGTTGAGGAGCGCGGTATAGTCCTACTGGGCTTCCTGCAATAAGGGGCGCCGTGAGGAGGGTGCCTGCTGAAATGTAAGGGGATGGGGCCAGACAGCCTCTCTTGACTGATCTCTCAAGAAGTTGCACAATGCGAGGGGAATTTACTTTGAATGTGACATACACTAGATGGTTTTTTCAACAGATGTGCTGGGAGCAAAACGGCGATTAAATATAGGAAATTGTCTAAAAAAAGTGTTGTTTATGATGTTTTAACATATGCAATTGGTATTTGATGATTTATATTGATTGCGTTTTACAATTTTGTATCAACATATCGCAAATAATTAACATATTATTATTTTTTGTCTTAGGTATCTTACAAGAATATTTTTTTTCATAATTAATGAACTTTGTGCAAAATAAAATATGAACACTCTTTTTGACATTTTATGAACACTGAGAAATATTAAATTATGTATTAAAATGTGCTATACATATTTTCATGATTTTTTATTTAAATAAAATCTGTTAAAAAAATTATGATGTGAAAATAAGAAATGAATGGAATATATAAAAAAATCCCCTTCCAATATATCTTTTTAGCATATCACTATGAGCATTTCAATACACACTTGTGAGTCAATTAAAATTTCTTCAGGTGAGTTAATTTAAAGAAATCATATGTAACTTTCACTATATTACATACTTTAAGTGACTGTACAAATGTTGTCTATGGTCTTGTGGAGAACAGAGTAGGAAATGGAGAAGATGATAAATTGAATCGATAATTTATGAGATATTTAACTAAATTAATTCACTCGAGGAAGATACAGTGTATATGTTGATATGTGATAGTAATATTCTAAAATAATACAGGGGATAAAACAAAATTAAGAATTTTGTTTTTTATTCCTTTAATTATGGATTTCTATAAAGCGACGTCTGAATTATTTAAACAAAAAAAAGAATTAGATTGCACGAACCTTTTACAAGAACATAAGAAATTGCACCCTTATGTAGTGAAAGATTTTTATAAGAGGGTCGATCTTCCCTTGCAATAAGGGTTGGTCCGTTGTCATGGCGACCGGCACTAATGGCGGGGGTGGGATGGTGAGGCCAGACATCCCACACCACCCCTCCCGGTTGCACTAGACCTAGTATAAGAATGCCTCTGGCTGAGGGAGGAAAACAAGGAAGTGTTTTGTGCTTTGGTGATTAAAGATATGTTGCAATTCGTTGTAGTGTGAAAAGTCGTGATATGAAACCTTTACACAGTGATAATTTTATTTTGAAATAAATACTATAGTGAAACTTTGTAATTTGTTTTATTAAACACTGTTTATTCCACTTTATGTAACGGTATAACCCTATCGGTTTCAAGGTTTTCACCTTTCGTCAGAGGACCACATACAAAATTTGTTTGTACTCTCCTGATGATGACGTGAAAACCTTGAAACCGGTAGGGTTATACCGTTACATAAAGTGGAATAAACAATGTTTGATAAAACCAATTACAATGTCTATAAACCTCCACAATGTTATTTATTTATTTATTTATTTAACACTTTTATTGCAATACAATCTGGCGGGCTTATTGCCAGGCGGCAATCTCTTCCAACCAACCAGACAAAAGTAAATGAAGCAAGTTACGTGGTCGCATAAATCATTCAAATGACTATCCATCCCCACGAAATCCATAAACATATACGTGAGAACATGCCCACAAACCCCACAAAGACGGTTGTGTTACCGTCTTTGTGGGGAATGTTAATACCTTAACTATAAAAAATATATAAATAATGACACTTTAAATATATCACAAAATTCAACAGAGCGAAGCTATGAAACCACTTTTAACATAAAATAAAATTAATCATTATCATCAATATATATTTTTTTCATTTACTATATATTCTCTGCTTAAATGAGATATTTTAAAATAAACGGGAACTTAATATTTCAAGAGAAGCAAAACTCGTTACTCATAATAAAATATTGGTGACAACATTATATGTAAGCAAAATAGCGTTTATGTAAGCAAAACATGGACGTGGCAAAAAAGTGATAAAAGTAAGATAAGTACGGTAGAAATGAGAGCGTTGCGTAGAACGCGGGGAAAAATAATCAATAACAAAATAACGAACGAGGACATTAAAATACAATGCAGATAGAAAAAAGATGCAGTTTTTAAGATTATTAAAGGTGCAGTAAGATGATTCGATCACGCAGAAAAAACAAATTATTAAAGATTAAGAAAAATAATCAATAAACGTAGTTTAGAAAGTACGACAAATTTTTGAATATCTACGAGTAGCAACACTTGGAACGACTCATAAATCAATTTGTGAAAAAAGGAAAATTTTGTAGAAGAGCATCTATGACGAGTTTATATGGACGTGGTAGAATCGGAATGTGCGCCAGAATTGAATGAAGCGGTGATCTGTTCTCGCTGCCTACCCCAATAGAACATGGTGTAATGCCGATGATGATTTAATTTCTTTTAATAAGTTGAAGAGTTACAATGTTTATATTATAAGAAGTTGAAAGTAGTACGATGTTCCAGTCTATTTTTTCCTTTTTTGGTATAAAAAGGATAAAACTTGAGCAATGTTTGGGAATCTTCATTATTAGGTTTAGTGACTTCAATACTTTCAATTTAAAATGTAATCTCCATCCATATTACTTAGCCATAAAACTTATTATAAGTAAGTATACAAAATTTAAAATACGAAAAACAATAGAAGTATTGAATGGAAAAACAAAATCATGTTGAATTACAATTTCCTCCCATCTCTACGGAGCTCTACCTGGTGGTCAGGTTCCTATAGGCTAGCCATGAAAATCTTTACGAAGACTGCGGATATCATCCAATCTTTAAACTTGATCCCACCATTAATGTCTTCTTTATCTTCTACGTCTTACCACGATTTTTTTATTCTTACAGCTTATTCCACGATTTTTTTATTCTTACAGCTTAATTATTTTATTTCTATTATATGTTATTTTAAAAAAGTTGTTAAGTTACACTTTACTTTTTGCGTAAAAATACAATTATACATCGACCTGAAAATCATTACTAATTGTTAAATAAAATAACTTAATAGTCGCATAATTTTATTAACGAGCGTTAATAAAATTATGCGACTATTAAGTAACGAGCTACTTCCTTTAGCAAAATGACATTGATAATATCAGCTAAATCTAATCAATATTTAGTGTTATTTCACACATATTCGTTACGGTTTAGTTGTTTCATCAAACGAGAGAAATTAAAATATTATTACAAAACAATAAATATTATTGTATTAAAAAAAGCACATTTTACTTTTTATTTTTGCCCCTCTACGTTACTGGGAATGCATCACAACCGAATACGGGTGACCTATCGATCGTATACCTTCGGCGAGGGCTACGATTTTCGCGGTCATGGACTTAGCTATGAGCGTACCGGGTTTATGTACGCCGTCTTTCTCCACCGCGTAAAATGTTAGGGTATTCTCACATCTCCGAGGGGGAAAAGTTTTCTTTTTTTGTGAGGGTTGGCGTAGCTAAGATGAAGAAATTGGCATTACTTGTAAGAAAGCACTGTGAATATAGTTAGCTTTGTGCCATATTTTGAATAAATAAATATATTCATATAAGTATGTAGTTATCAGAAAAATTTTGACTGATATTTATACGCTTAAATATTTATTTTAAAACAATATTGTTTCTTTCAGTTTAAGTAAATATATAGGGCAACAATTTCTCAACAGACTCTGAATAAGAATCGGGACAACATATCAAAATGTAGAATGTTGCGTGATGTATCGACTGTTTGTTTCTGTGGTGAGGAACATTTCATTCAACCTTTGCTATAGTGTCCTAGGAGTCTGGTAGCTTGTACCGTTAAGGACTTAATTTGTGAAAGACTTAGTTCTATCCAGGTAGCAGAATTCCTGGCAAAAATAATTTAGTGCCGTTGATACGACAAGAAAAAAGAGAAGATAGGACAACGATGACTAACGAAGTTTATAAATAATAAACTGATATCGTTTTACTCCCAAAGCGTTTACTATCTGGGTAAGGTAGATCTGGAACACACTAGAACATCTCAAACGGTATATTAGAGTGACTGGCCCTATAGAGTGTATTAGACTTCCTTTGGAGTGTAGGTAAGCTGATAACTTAGAAGCGTCCAAAAGACTCCTTATGCTCATACTATTTTACTTTTTTAATGTTTCAAAACCAAGAAGACGCCCATTGAGGTATGGAGGAAACTTAAGTAGAGAAAAGAAATATAAATGTCATCGAGTTTCAATAAATAAACAATTAAATCGAGTCACAAATATCTCCAACCGTAAATCTTAAGATTATATGGTTGTAGAGGCGAAATGGAGATGGAATAGACATATAATATTCGTGGGCGATTATAGACTCCCAAAACCCTATAAACGTCTTATACGAGAAATCGTATAAGACGTTTATAGGGTTTTGGGAAAAGAACATTGGGCAGAGGAAGCTCTATAAGGACAATTTGCGGGAGTCGACATTATGCGGCGTGCCTGAAGACAGAGCAGGTGTCTTAAGATCGTGGAAGGGGGAGAGCTATATGCCCTTGAGCTGATGGCACCATGACGACTAGGCGTATGAGAAAGAGTCAGCGTGCTGAGAACATCCATCAAGGCGATCAGACGGTTCAGCAAGATCCAGATGTCCGTGACGTCTGCGGGAAGGAGTGTGCATAGGATCGAGTTTTTCTCTCACAGAATATCAAATGAATGACGTGGAGGGGCAGTTTAAGATTGACGTCGAAATGGTGAGGGGATTTTCGACTATGAGACCTAGCAACGACTTTTAAATTGATATCGATTTTTTATCACTCACATATTTGTTTTCGTGCCAAAGAGATGAAAATGAAAACATCATCTTATATAAAAATATATTAATTAAAAAATTATGTTTAAGTCATATATTTAAAAAAAAATTAGATATTGCATCTACTGTGAATCAATGTAATTAAAATAGATATCAAAATTATTTTTTTAGTAATAAATCGTTAAAGTATGATATTAAATAGCAAAAATATTATATAATTAAATCGTATTCAACCAACATAATAATTTGAATGATTTTCATTAATCTTTTGGATTGAGTTTTACTCCTATTGAGAAAGCCGTTCATTTATTCGTTCATTCCATTTGTACACTTGTGAATTAAACTTTAAAAAAATGTTCATTCATTAAAATATTCTCGAATCTGAAATCTAAGACTGATAATTAATTAACATTCAATTCAGTGAATAAATTCATTTTATTAATATAGTTCACTGTGTGACAGAACGCGCGAGATAGTCCTTATTCCGCGAGATCGTTCTTATTCCATCAAGAGATGCATACAGACCGGTAGATGTGGTCTACTTCAAGGACTCGTAGCAATGTCAGGATCACACTACAACGCATGCAGCCTGCGGTACATGAGAGGAGAGGGGGAGAGTGAAGCAGGGAGTGAGAGCTGAGAGCAGGCGCATCAGGAGTGCACCGGGCTGCATCGATTTGCCCGCGTGCACATAATTCAATGTCATCCGGTGGGCTCTGCCGGGTCGCCATGCGCAACACACTGCCAATTAATTGCCTTCATCACGAGGCGATTGTATTAAAAACACGCATAGATATTAATATCCTGTTAAGTTTATTCACAAATATTGATCTTTCGTTTGTTATTAGACAGATAGAGATCATGTGAAGCGATTGATTGGATGAGATCTTTCGCCAATTCTAATGGGCTTAAATTATATTCAATTACTATAGCGCCTTGTTGTACTATTATTTGAATTGAAGAAATATGATATTGATTTTTTTATTATGAAACCCTTATAAAAACCTATATTTCAATATTATATATCTCTGAATGAAACACACAGATTATTTATCAATATTTTTATAAATATATATCTGTGAATGAATAAATTAAATTGCTTACCAACATTCCAACAAATTTGGATAATAAAATCCTAAAAAATCAAAAGTAATATATGTATCTCCGAATTAATAACATCGATTATTTACATCACAACAAATTTTCGATAATGAAACTCTAATAAAAATGAAGTGTTCAGTATTTTATGTATCCAAATGAAACACAGATTATGTAGCAACATCTCACCCAATTTTTTATTTGAAATTCGAATAAAAGCGAATAATTCAGTAATATTGTATATATAATACATGTCTCCGAATGAAATACTTATATTATTTACCAGCACCCCTACCTAAAAGAGATGTGATAAAATCACACCAAGCTATATTGGCTTTCAATTCCTGTAACATTCTTTAGAAGTGGGCAAAGGGAATATCTTACCAGACCTTAATATCACCACCATCCATGTAGCTTCTTATCAAGTTTGTTGGATTAATCTGAATGCTTCCGTTTCCTTTTTTCATATCTTGAGCGTGTTAAAAATATCATTGTTTTAAAAGTACAATTAATTGCATTTTTTAACTCTTAATGACATAAAATGATTTAAACTAAACATCAAAAATACGCCTGCAATTCTTATTTCACAAGAAATAAAAATTTCGCACAGGGAAAATAATTCTATTTCTAACCAGCGTAATGTTTCTAAATTTCCTGATAAGGTTTTTCCCCAATTTTGCCTGTCATGGGACGATAAATGATTTCGGTTTTGCAAACGCTGTATTGTTGTTTCCCCTTGAATAATTCTGGATCTTTCCATTAAGGGGAAATATCCCTTCATTTTCGTCCTTATGTATAGGAGACTACATCTCATCAAAATGGGATTATGGATAAAATAGGATTAATGATAACCGAAACGGAAATACTTTTTGTATAAATTTTCATAACAATAATTTATTTTGATTTATCTTTAAAAGGTATAATTTATTCTTTTTTATTCGTATTTTTCGGGTAGTGATTAAAAAAATGAGAGATACAACTAAGGCCCAAAGGATTCCAGTTTGATCACGTTAGAGCGTGTGGGTAAATACCACGCTGGCCATGCCACGCATGGTCAGGCGAAGTTACATTTAAATTTGATATCTCTACCCTCAGTCGTAATGTCAACTAGAGTCGATAGAAAACATGTTTAAAAAAAAAGGGAAAAGCCCGGCAGAAATTAAATTTCAGCATCTAAACATGATATCTGACCATACACGTTCTACTTGTTTATGCCAGAAACCTTTGAAGTAGTTAAAAAAAACGAAGAAAAATACGTAAATTTAATGAAAGCAAATGGTTTATGCATACACACCATCCCGTTCTCTTTATTGAAGTAGGCAGAGATAATAGAGTGTCCATTTTACTATCACGATACGCTTCGTTCGCCTCCTCTACATCCATATATCTTTTCATACAGTTCAGTCTGCTTTTTTTCACTCCTTGACTTTCCTTCTTTCAAAATTACATTTCCCTCGATCCAATCACATTTTATAAATATTATATATTGTATTAAATTTGATTATATTTAAATGAGTTCATATATTTTATGCCATACATTTTTTTATCATATTAAAATTCACATACAGTGGATCTTTGATTTCATGGCTATGAAGATTTTTTAAACCATCGCACTTAATTTTTTTTAACGGTTTCATATGATGAAATGTCTCACTGTACGAGGGTGGTCTGATAAGTACTTAGCCCACAAAAGAATAACAAAAATTTTGGAAAAGTGGCGATTTATTTCTCAACATAATCTCCTTTGAGTTCGATACACTTGACCCAGCGATGCTCCAACTTCTTTAACCCGTCTGAAAAATACGTTTTCTGGAGGTGTGCAAAGTAGGCCTCCGTGGCGGCGATAACCTCATTCGACTCAAATTTCTGCCCGGCGAGTGACTTTTTCAAATTTGGAAACAAAAAGAAGTCGCACGGGGCCAAATCCGGAGAATACGGTGGATGGGGCAGCAGTTCGTAGCCTAATTCTACCAATTTGGCCGTGGCGACGGCGGAGGTGTGAGCCGGTGCGTTGTCATGATGGAAGAGCACTTTTTTCTTCGCAAAATATGGCCGTTTTTTCTGCAATTCGGCGTCGAATCGGCCCAATAATTCGGCATAGTAGAGCCCTGTGACCGTTTTGCCCTTCTCCAGGAAGTCGATGTAGATCACACCTTTTGAATCCCAGAAAACGGTGGCCATCACCTTTCCGGCCGATAGGACAGTCTTCGCCTTCTTCGGAGCACGTTCGCCGGGTGAAGTCCACTGTTTCGACCGTTCCTTGGTCTCGGGTGTGTACCAGTGTATCCATGTTTCGTTGACGGTCACGAAACGACGCAGAAACTCCTTCGGATAAACGCTTAAACATCGTCAAACACTGCTCTGAAGTGGTCTCACGGTTGCGCTTGTTGTCCGGAGTGAGCAAACGCGGCACCCATCGCGCCGACAGCTTTCTCATGCCCAATACTTCATGCAGGATATGACCCACGCGGTCTTTTGAGATGCCTACTGTCTCAGCTATCTCGCGCACCTTCAATCGGCGGTCTGCCAATACGAGATCGTGGATTTTTGTCACGTTATCCTCCGTGGTAGCCGTTTTCGGGGCACCTGGGCGTGGCATAGACATCAAAAACCGACGTGCGACCACGTTGAAACTCGTTAAACCAATTTTTGACGGTCGCCATCGAGGGAGAAGAGTCACCGTACACAGCATCCAAACGCTCTTTGATTTCGCTGCGCGATTTCCCTTTCAAAAACAAGAATCGAATCACCGACCGATATTGCTCTTTTTCCATTTTTCTCAAATCCGCGGACACGCTCGCTTCCACACGCGGTCAAAACAAAACTACGCGTCCGATTCGGCTAAAATTTTGACAGTAGCTGTCAACGAGAATGTACTACGCGATAAAAAATTGCTCTTGCGATAGTGGTGCCATCGGGCGGTGAAGCTAAGTACTTATCGGACCGCCCTCGTATATGTATAGTAACATATACTTGTACGAGAACTCTTAATTTTAACACGACGAAAATATTTGCCTCGTCGAAATAAGCAATCGAACGTTGATTTGATTTCTTATTTCGATGTAGCTTATAACGAGTATTTTTTTTTCGTGTTATCAAGCTGATACCTACATAACGGTAACCTTCATGACCTAGTTGTTGAGGTGCTTGACTTTCACCTGGGGATTTCGGGTTCAATTCTCGAAGGTACCCAAAAAAAAGGGGTCCTAGTCTGATAAAAAAGTTCGTCAGGTAACAATATTCGCATGCGCCGAGTATGTAATGTGTGCGAGTGCTGTTATCTTTTCACGTGCGGTAGTTTTACCAACATGTACAATAATGAACCGCAAGTACCGTGCCCACTCCAGTGAAAGAAGAAAAAGCCGCATATTTTTCAAGATTCTGATTTAACAAGTTGAAGTTTTATATTTTATTTGATATGTTTTTGTCCTTAGTTAAGTGTAATATTAATTAAAAGTAAATAAGTGCAAAGGCTAAAATGTTAGAAAAATATCTCTCCTTTTTTCTTTTTCCGAACACAATCGCTTTCTTTTCGATAATCTTATAAAGGGAATAACGTAATTTATTTTCCGCCCCTTGTGGCGGAATGCTATTCCAGTTCTGAGGGGTCGGGGTTCAGTGTTTCCTCTATCCATCGCCCTTGCCAGCTTTGCCGGTCATTGGAATACCGTGTAGAGAAATTCGGTCATTTTTTTGTTGTATTCATATTATTATAGAAGAATTCCTATTTGGAAGTCAAAAAACTTTTTCCAGTACTTTTACTCTTCTCTCAGTGACATCTCTCTTTATAGAAAGTTGGAGAACATAACTCTCTCAGAGACATCTCTCTTTATAAAAAGTAGGAGAACATAACTCTCTCAGAGACATCTCTCTTCATAGAAAGTAGGAGAACATAACTCTCTCAGAGACATCTCTCTTTATAGAAAGTAGGAGAACATAACTTTCCGTAAAAAAATTGTACTACTATTTGTGCAAACTACTGGACTTATATAAATATGATGTTCTTCGTAATTCAGGGCTTTATTTTCACTTCTTCCATATCAAAATACTGTTTCATACAATTCTTACGATTTCTATAACATCTTACATTTCCTTCTTTCAAAATATATTTTGCTTGATCCAAACATACTTTTCTTAGTCTTGCTGTATGACGCCTTCCAATTACATTTGCACTGTATTTTGGCTTTCTTCATTCATTCGATCTACTATTCTAAACTATCTTTGAGTGCCCTTTTTCATCTTACACAACACATTCATTATTTTATTCAGTATTATGTCATACATTTTCACCACTCTTTATTCAGTATTATGGCATACATTTTCCCCCCATATATTCTTCTCAGTACACGTATTTTTGCAGAAATTATTCGACTCCTTCAGACTTTTTCCACGTCCATATTTCCCTTCCACATATCAAAGTTGGTACAGGAATACTGTTTTGCTGTGGTATTGTATTAAACTTTCGTTGAACACAGTACAACAGTTTATTGACATGTGGTAACCTCTTTCAGTTAACCAAGTCTTAAGTAATAACCAGACTGGAACCTTTTTAAAACTCTGGGATCCAATGGGAATGGAACCCGCAACCTCCCGAAAATCAGGCGTCTTTTCGACTGGGCCACCGGGGGTGGTCTTAGTAAATATTATACAGGTAATGATAATACAAACTAAAATTAATCGTTAAACGTTATTATTGACGATTTTCAAATAAGAGTTTGACAAAAAAAAAAATTTTTCATAAAAAAAATTTATTCAAATCTTTGAAAATAGATTTTAGGAACATATTTATTTAAAATAATATGTCAAAAGTATTTTCTTATTTTATCTGATCAGTTTTGATCCTCACTGTTAGTTCAATTTCACCAAATTAATTCAATTTATATTGTTTTTATTCACTAATTGTAGCAACTCAATCAGCTTTTGTTTATATAATACTCTTGTATTGTATTACGTTGTCGTTGTATATAATACAATCTGGCGAGTTTATTGGCATGTGGTGGTAATCTCTTACAATAAACCAAAACGGTAAAAAGCCTGACTTCAAAACCAGATTAACACCCTTTTAAAAAAATGGGGTAGCAAATCTTGCTATCAATTCACGTTTTATTGTAATTATACTCTATTGTAAATATTAAATTACGTTTAGATGAAATTACTTAAATAGTGCTTAATATGGCATCCTTATTTTTTTCTATTTTGTATCACAATTTATTTTCATGTAGCATTTCAAAATTCTAGTTCACTATTACTTCCTGTAGGAAAAATTGCTGCAGTAAAAAATAGGTCCATGTACATAGGAACCACCGTGTAGATTTCCGCCCTACACCAAGGCAAACCAGTAGGGCTGCACCGCGCCGCCCTTGCGTCTAGCCTCTCTCTCACCCTCTCCCTACTCCCGCCGCCCACTACACCGAGCCAAGTGCAACCAACACGCCTACATTTAATACATAAATACGAGTACCTAGGCAATTCACTGCGTTTGTGTGTCTCGACTGAAGCGTAAAGAGAATTTGGTTGAGTTTGAAGGCACTTTTCTAAAGTGCGGATTTTCCCATTTACCTCATAATAAGTTTTATTATATAACAATGGTCTTATCTGTGATCATGATTATTTTAAATACTTGTTTTTTAAGGATCAGAAGAATAAATTCGATTTCAGAAATTCAATACTTGAGTATTGAATTTCTGAAATCTAGTTTTTGAGCAATGGAAAGCAAAGAAAGTTTGTTTTTGAGCAATGGAAAAAAACAATCAGTGAATAAGGAATAATTAAATATACTGTGTCATAAGTAATTATTAAATATTGTGTTGTAATTTGTTTTACCAAGCTCTGTTTATTCCACTTTTTTAACGGTATAACCCTACCGGTTTCAAGGATTTCACCTCATCTTCAGGGGAGCACAAACAAGACAAGTCTTGAAGAACTTGTCTTGTTTGTGTTCCCCTGAAGATGAGGTGAAAGCCTTGAAACCGATAGGATTATACCGTTAAAAAAGTGGAATAAACAGTGTTTGATAAAACAAATTACAATATATTTAAGCCTCCACAATGTTAATGCCTTAACTCTAAATAATATAAATATTGTGTCATCAGAAATAATTAAATAAACGGTGTGATAAGCAATGATTAAATAATATGCCTCGTAAGGAATTATTAAATAATATACGAGTATATCAAAAGGAATAATCATAATTCACCTAACTTTTTAAAATATTTTTTTTGGGAATGATGAAAGAATACAAAATTTAATGCACTTTTTATATATTTCTTTATACTTTTGAATGTTTACAATTAAATATACATAGAACTCCCCTGTATAGTATAACTAGACGCATCCTCGTCCTAGACATGCAGGTAGGTTTCACCAAACAAAACATAAAAATATATACAGAACACTCATAATGTAAAAATCACTTTTAAACAGAAGACAAATAAAATCCTACTATAATCAAGTCAAAAAAAACATTTAAATCAGAAACATTCAATTTACAAATGGATCATTCACTGATTTGTAGACATGAAAAGTATTCAGTAATCTACAGAAATCAAGGAAAGGAGAACTGCACATGAAATACTTTTTATTACATAATTATGAGACAATTTGCATTTTCATCTTGTTCGACGTTCTCTCTTATTACATTTGATCAGTTTTGGCAACAGCCATTTTTTAATTTCAGTTTTATATGTATTTAGCGTATATTTTAGTATATTTTATGGCTTTAGGTAATTGAATGATAAATTAAATAATATTTGTGTGTGTGTAATTTTCAATATTTAACAAACTTTAAAATTCCAACAGTGAATAAAAGAGTGAAATATATATTAAATATATCGATACAATTTTGAATATCATCAAATATCTAATGACAAACCGATATTTAGCAACTGTTGAAATGAATGTACCTAAAAATATAGAAACACATTTTAAGAAGCATAGAACAGTATTTTTCTGAAATAAGAGGTATCCCGGTCAATGAACCTGTACCCTCTAGCTCTGATCCAAAAGGGGACCCGATAGATTTATCACTTTCCTCAATATTTTGAGTAGGGGATCTCGAAGTAGGTAGTAATCGGAAAACTTGGGTCTTTTCTGAAGGAGGGTCTGGGTTGGATGAAAAGGGTCTTCGCATTAGATATGTAGCAAAAGGTTTCTCAACACATGATGGTCTTGACTGCACATGGATGCCCTGGGGGAGATTAGAAAGTTAACCAATAAATAGTCGTTTAAGGATAAGGTTAACATAAGGCAAATAAATTCTACCTGCACTAAGATATTGACTCGGCCATGCATATTTCTTCCTTAAAGAAGAATATTTTATTCCGATAAAAATATTTTCATCTCGTCTTGTGACTTTGAGTTCATATTTCTGTTAAACCTTTTGTAGTTTATTCAACTACGAGTAAAATAAATTTTCTTTTATTGAATTATTTGAATCTTAGATTTTCAATCTAATAGAATACTCATCTGCATGGGTAAAGATTAAATTATTTTTAGCTAACAAACTTTTTTTCATTAATATGACTTGAATCACAAATTAATTTTAGTTTAATTTATTATACTTGGCTATGATGTTTGATATTATTTATTTCGTGTAATACTAACATGAAAACTTCCTTTGTAGCCTAGTTGACAGAAATCTTGTTTTGTACCCGTGGGCTTTGAGCTCAATTCCCGTTCCTTATTAAAAAGGGGCTCTCAGTTTGGTTTTCACAAAAAGGCTTTTAAGATCTTTGTATTGCAGTTTGTATTTCACTTAGATTGAGCTTATCGGACATTTTGGCGATTTAGTGTAGCCTGGTAGACATATTGCTACGTGAAGATAGTTACCAATCAACCATAAAAACGTTAAAAGGGCAATTATTTATGTTTAAAAAGGCATCGATGGATGTCAAATTTAGGGTGGAACCCATTTTTGGTTACACCGGGAATCAAACCAAACACCCGAGCTAGAAAACAAGCGCTCTACCAACTTAGTCAGGGGATCTTTCTGGTGGGTTGAAAGAAAATAACTCGTCGTGTATACAATGGATAAAAAATATTATACTTGGCGCGTCCAGAAAGTAAAGAACGATTGTGCACCACACCCTTTGCCGATCCTCCACCACCACGATGGTATGCGCACCAGTTAGCTCCTTCCCTCGCTTCAGTGCGAGCCAAGTTTTGTTGCTGAATGGTCGTGCGTCTTTGTTCTGTAACCTTTCAAAATGGCTAGGCCCATCGAAAATCCCGCCAAATGTGAAGTGCGTAGTGTCATTCGTTTTCTGAATGCGCAAAATGTTCGACCTATCGAAATTTATAGGCAACTTTAAGCACAGTACATGAATCTTTCCCACACATTTCACGATCGCTCCTAAATGAAATAGTAACAGAGCACCTTAGCTACAAAAAAATGTGTGCTCGGAAAAGAAAAACCGAATCTCAACACCAGAAAAATTATGGCAACAGTTTTTTTTGGGACCGAAAGGGTTTGATCCACGTAGAATTTATGCTAAGAGGACACATAATAAACTCAGAGGCCTATTGTGAAACTCTTCAACGACTTAGACGCGCCATCCAAAACAAGAGACGTGGAATGTTGTCGGGAAAGGTGGTTTTGATTCATGATAATGCGCGGCCTAATGCATCAGCACGAACTCAGCAAGAATTTGGAAATTTTTGGACATCCTCCTTACAGCCCTGACTTGGCATCAAGTGACTTTCACTTATTCCCGAAACTAAAGGAATTTTTGGGTGGAAAACAGTTCGCAAACGATGAAGACCTCAAACAAGAAGTGACATCCTGGCTCAAATCTTTGGCGGTAGAAGAGTATAAAATCGGAATTGAAAAATTGGTTCCAGGTTACAATAAGTGCCTTGACAGCTATGGTGACTACATTGAAAAATAGAGAAGGTACTGTGACTTTGTAAACAAAGTTTTGTGTTGATATATTTCGTTTTTATTTAGTTATGCCAAAACGTTCTTTGCTTTCTGGACGACCCTTGACGTAACAGGAATAAAATGTACAAGAATGAAAATTCAGAATAGAAGTAACCAATAAACCCTGCTTCGTGATAAGTTATTGATTTAAAAATTCTTGATTTTGAGAATCACATAAAATGCAGAAACACGAAGTTTAACATATAACATGTTAGTTCTTTAACGCCTTCAAAGTGCAAAAACATTTTATTCTTGAAATAATAAGGATGTAGAAATTATTTAATATTTTTGAGATACAAATGTTACTTAATTATTAAGTACACTGTGATATAATTAAAATTAAAAAAGGCATCTGCATTAAAATTTTAAATATTTGAATTTTAGAAATGTTGGAAGGTTTTAACTTTTATTTTCCACTCGTTTAAAATGTTTTTTGGAGTTGTTACCATATTGAGTTGTTACCATATTTAATTTATATTCGGTTATGTTTTTTGACATTACCCTGAGGATGAACGTCTACGAAACGTCAGTCATTATTTTAACCTAACTCGCACGACAATAACTACGAAAAACATTTTCAAGGGTGAAGTTAAATTTGAATAAAGTAGTTAAAATTGCTGTCTACGTGTGTCTAAAGATGTAGTCTTAATAAACTACTACATGAGAATAGACAGTAAGGTCAACATTTACAAAGCATGTGTGAGGTCAATCACAATTAATGAAAAATAGTCTAGATCAGATACAACAAAGACAAAAAGTATGCGAACGAATGAAATGAGAACTCTCATAGCTATTGAAGGCAAAAATAATATGTCAAGTAGAGGATATTGTGAGATGGGTTAGAAATCGCAGAGGACCCTGGCGAGGCCATGTAGAAAAGATGAAAAGGACAACACAAGGGTTCTCTGCATGAAATGCCCGCTGGCAGTCATCCCCTAAAAAGACCTCCAAAAGATGGAAGGATAACTAGGAGTCAACATCTCAAGACAGGCAGTTCTGTAGATAACATGTCATAGGCCTAACTTAAGAGAAAGAAGAATAAGTTTAGTTTTTGTGCTGTACAAGGCTGATTTCCACGTGAAAAATGAATTTATACTAAAATTAACAATAACAAAAGCTGTTAAGCTATTTTTGGGGAAAATATCACGAGTCCTATTTATAAAGCGAGTGCGTGGGGGTTGATACTAAAATAAATTCATCCCAATACTCCAGTTTTCAATTTTAGAAAGATAAAAATGATGTAACGCGTAATGAGGAAAATACAGTCCATGTAATCCGATAAGTACTTCACAAAAAATGTGAGGAGGAATAAAAATAAATATTGGGCTACATTATTCATTATGTACTCGTACATTAAATGACTGATAAGTAATGCCATCTTTTAGGGTTTTAAATAATCAAAGAAAAAAAACTTTCTTGTTCTAGAACGCTTTTTAACTTTTTTATAATTATTGAAAAAGTGATCCCAGTATTTATGTTGGGTACCTACTTAGGTAGCTACTAAAACAGCAATTAATTTAAAATAAAAAATACCTGAAAGTAAAACCAGTCCTGAAATGAATCCGCTGATGATCTAACTCAGGGTGTCTAGATACTTAGGAAGCACAATTACTAGTCCAAAGCACTGATAAATTAATATTCCTTCCAAAATCTTTATGTCAATACGAAATACAGCAATCTCTCCATTTACACCAATTCACTTTAATGCAGTTTATTGTATTTGAAAATTTAAATGTACGATTTTATTTCAATAATCGAATCATTTTGTTTCATGGCAACATCGTATTATTTTGTTTCTCTTTTTGCTTCAACTGTAAGAACAACAGTAGATTCATCAAGAGAGAGAGAGATAGGTGTTTGTATTAGATACAGTAACTTGTAATTTCAGTTTTTTTTAATTCGTATTAATAAATTATCCAGCTCTCATAAAAGTTTAAATCAGTAACAAATTACACCGATTTATTAAAAATATATCTTAAGTTTCTTTAACCAAGCAAGAATAGTTTATTTGCAAATATGTAGAACATTATATATTTTAACGTTCAATAGTTCCATCTACACTGCTTTCCTGGAACGAATTATTCACGTAAATGGACGGATTATTAACCTATATATTGTAAAATACAATATAACGACCTCCGTGAGGTACGAGTAGTTAGTCATCCTCTCGTTCAATTTCCGGCGATAATTGAGTAAGTCTTGGTCTGTTTCTTCACTTGAAATACTTTTAACAATTTTCGGTTGGTTTAAATAAATTTCCTCAAATCATGGCAACAAGCCCACCAGGTTATGTTAAGCCCATCAGGTACAACGAAACTGTAATACAATATAAAAAATAATTTATTGTTCAATTCATAGTTATTTATAGTTTTAGATATTTATTAAGCTTCTGCAATATGAAATGCAACAATGTATCTAGAAATAATACCCTCATAGTGTACTCTTGCAGCTGGGTGCATATTGACATTTATAAGCCTGTTTCACGGCCGCTCTCCCGGGAGCGGAGCGTGCTAATAATAGTGGGGAGCCTGCCCCTGTCTTCGAAAGGGGGTGAGTTTCCACGTGTACAGACCCACCCCTTATCTCTATCCACCTCTGATCTGTATAATGCCTAAACACCACGGTTTTAGACATATTTGTTTTAATATTATTTCATATGTTAACTGTATCGAGAAGTACAGATCCATTATCTAGTGAAGTGCTACTCAAATGGTGGACCGGTGCCGATCTGCGGGCCGGCGGTAGCTATAGACCATAACCTTAGTAAGGTCCAAATATTTATATATTGTATTCTTTTAAATTAAATTAAACTGTATTTACCAAACCTTTTTAATACCTATCCTGTCTTAAAAAATAAAGCGATTTATAGGGGACACTGAAATAAATATACTAGTTTGGCCCAGATAAAGTTTGAGTGAGCATTGATCTAGTCAGTCTAGTGCAACTTATTCCCAATTTGTGTTCCCCGAAACCCTAGAATCCCACCGATAAAATAAGGGGTTCTGCAATAAAATTTGTTTTTGAGCTCTAATGAATAGTTTAAAATATGTAAGAAAAAATTATTCACTCTTCTCATACCTGAGAGACAAAGTGCGAAATCGCGTATGTTCCGAACAAAATCCAAAATATTGCAATAAGTTTGAAGCCGCTGCTGATGTTAATTTTCAGCTCTCACAATTCAACTAAATTTAGAAAAAAAATGAAGTTTAATAATATTTGTTTCTCCATTATTATGTTTTTTTTTGTTTTTCAATTAATTACACAGACCTGCGAGCTTTTACCGCTTTTTCTGTAAGTGGATGATTTTCGTCGATTTTGTATGTTATGATTGTAAATGAATTTAAATAAATACATTTATACCTTTTTTATTCACATTTTTTTAAATAAAATAATATTTCAGTTTCCTTCGAATATTTCCTCGAAATATAAATAAATATTTGAATATAACATTATCTTTTTTCCTGTACAAATATATATATATATTTAATTTTTTTTATATGACTAATTTCCCTCTTCTCCCACCATCTGGAAATGTTATGATGCCATCGCATCGCCATCTTAAGATCAGGACTACGCAGTAGCTTGATGGACACGTGTTTTGTTTAACAAAATATTTACTTATTGGTTCAAATGGCAATAATTGAATAGTTAACTTTTGAGAACAGTAGTTAGTTTCCTTAAATTTTGTCAAGATCATTAATAAAATATTTAAACTACTTTTGATTTGTGGAAGCTACGTTATAAAGAAACAGCGTGAACAAAAGTACTTCTGTTACCCAGAAAATATATTTTGGGATAAAACTAGGTGATCAGAATAAATTATGGGCGCGCTTTATATTGTTTGCCATACCTTTGGTGCTCGTTTAAGAAAGTGAAAACAAAAAACAGAGGCAATTGTAATTTGGAATACCAATGGTATAGGGAGAACAAAAAAATCATAAAGACGATTAGTATTTTTGTTTATGAGAAGTTTTTGGTTATGATTACAAAAATAAGGCATTGAATATTCTAATTTGTCATCTGCTTTAAGGCTAATACCACACGGACCTGATATACTACGATATGTATTTGAATCGGAAATATAATTATCGACATCAGAATCCGATGATGATCAAGCCCAAATTGATTTAATAGGCCGCAGCAGAAACCGAGGAACCGGCTGAACTTTTGAAACCAGACGAACTAAACAATTTGGTTAGAGGTTGTGTTTGTCTAAAGAATAAGCAGAAATTTTGGGAAATAGATTACAATAAAAAAAATTAGAACCAAATACCACTCTTGATTGGTATGGTATATAAGAGAGATAACATTTTTGAAGTATTTGGCCAAAAGCTATAATTTAGTTTATTACATAATGTAGAAAGTTTCATATGTGTTTTAAATACACGTTCATCTTCTGTCAATATTCGTGTGTGTTAGACGTGTTCAAATGTTGCTGCCTCTCGTATTACCGACACGTACTACGGCGGACAACGAGCTCCGGTCTTATTCTAGTGGTTTAAACAACAACATGATATCTAAATTGGTGAAGTAAACTTGAAAAATTATTAGCCTCAAACTCTTCAAGAGATATAGGTTTATGGACTTATAGTAAAATATACAAGACGGATTAACCCTGAACTAGGGCACAATCAATACCGGCGTGCAGCTCACTCGCACCCTCCATCCCCTGCACCGCCCTCCCCAGTTCCCCTCATGCACCCGCCCCCCGCATTAGCCATGGGACTGCACTTGGTCGAGCGAAGGTCCAAGTCGTGGTATTTTCAAGGAACTTAAAACAGAGGATAGATAATAATAATTAACAATTACAAAGTATTTATAACAAACAATCTTGTTTTGTTGGTAACTATCACATTAAAAATGTTATAAATGGATCCTTCTTTTTTTATTATTGATTCTGAAACTTCAGAAAAATAAGGAAACCTTTATATTTTAGCCCTTAAAAATATGAATGAAAAATATCGTACACCTACTGTTATTTTTTACCGGCTGAGTTTCACTATCAGGAACTATTAAACGAGACTTATGTAAGATTTAATTTGGTATCGTTCTTTTTAATGTACATGCTCTCGCTAAGAAGATGCGTTTTACGATAGAGTGCGAATGCAAAACAAGTCCAAAACACTTAAAAAAACGTTTCTGTGAAAATAAAAATAATTTATCACTTTGGAATAGAAATATTTACACGAAAATACTATTTAGAAAAAAAATCCTTCACAGCTGTTTTTGTATATATTTATTTATTATACATTTCATACATGTTTAACGCAATTACTGTAAATGATAAGAAAAAAGAATTAAAAGTCAGAATATAATATGAAAAAAATATGAACAATGATACTCACATTACCCTGTGAAGCGGCTCAGTTAAGAAGGTCAATCCTCAATTTATCCACCGTAATATGGAAAATATCGATATCGGAAAATTTATCCAACAAGGTCATTCCGCGTGCAAGTGGGAATGCTCTCAAGTTCGTGAATACGGCACCGAAAGCAATCTTAATTCATGATGGTGTAAATAATTGTCCAGTATATGATACAACAGTTTGTCAATCAAGAAAGTGCTCGCTATTTTTCCTATTAGCAATTTATATACGTACTATAAAAATAGGTACGTAGATCTCTTCTAACAGTTAGGAGTAATACGAGTATTAAAGTATGTCCAATAAAAAAATGTAGAAGAGCCATAGGTAAAATCTATACTCTGCAATAAAGGTGTAGCAAAAATCTATTTTGGATTATTCAACTATCACGGAGTTCTAGATTCCTCTCGGGTTCCATATGATTGAGTCGCTCTCCAATATTTTGCAAATCAATTAATTGTATTGAAATCTCATAACAGCGCTACCATCAAAGGACTCTTTACTAATTACAAATTCCAAAACTTTATTGGCAGATAAACACATAATCTAAATATGAGAACCAAATATAAATTTATATGGCTTAAACTCAGGCAGCGAAAGAACCTTCACATTCTGTCGACATTATTTTGCATGCTTAACAATCCCAATTTTTCTTCATACCTTCGCAAAAATATCCATTTTCTTTCAGAACACGAACGTTCTCTTCGATCAGGCGATGAGATACTCTTTTGCACACCAACAAATCACCACATTTTACACATCTTCATTTGCGGTTCACTCGACGTGGCAGTGGAACGAACTTCCAAGATTTATCAGATGTGCACCATCCTTATTTTAGTTTAAGAAAGAATAAAAAATATATCATTACTCAGAATATCCTTTCGTACTAATATTTACTTTGATTCGCATCCTCATCCTTGAACGAATTTATTTCCTCTAGTTCCACAAATATTGATAAAAATTAGTAATTTATATGTTTGTTTTTTTTTTACTACATTTAAACGAATATGTTTTTTGTAAAATATGTCATGGTTTAAAACAGTTTAATATATCCATGATGAGCTAATTGATTGGAAGAGATTTCTGTATAGCATTAAGTCCACTAGATATACTAAGTTTACCCATGTACACAAAAGAAAAAAAAGAATAAATTTGCGGTCAACATGATATCAAGGTCTTTGATAGTTTCGACACGCTCGATGGGCTGATCATTAATGAAGTATCTTAAGTACCGCTAGATCCTAGTTCTTGAAAAAGTTACGAGCTTACAGTGAAATATGTTGAAGGGCATCTTATTGGTATCACTCTGCTTTCTGACACCATTCAAATTGATCTGGAGTTTTCAAGTCTTGGGAAAAAAAATTATGCAATTTTAAATCATTGGATTTTCGTAAAACACATGATGTACTCGTACAAACAAAAAAATATAATCAAGCTGCAAACAAAGCATAATTTATGACGAATATCTGAACATTGCCATCACATATATTTTAGTCAAATTATACAGAGTATTTTTAAACTTATATACATATTAGTACCAATAATACATTTAATAGTATTTGTCTCTCTTGACAAATTTATACTTTGAGGAATACGCTTTTTTCAGGTAATTAATAACGTGTAAAAATTAACGATCGAGATAATCAAAGTAACAATTATTTGAATATCTCATATCAATATGCCATTTATATTATTTCATCGACCCGTCCCTGATATAAAGCGCAGGGTCGTATTCAATCCGCGCAACACGTGCAGGCTGATATTGCATTGACCTGCACCTTGACTGAACTGCATACTCTGCAAAAATGTCGATTCAGTTCCGAGGAAAATATTGTGAAAACCACGCTACCGTTATTAAATATAAATATTTATTTTACAGATAAATTTCTGTAAAATATAATAGTTAACATACTCGTATGTTATAATAGATCTAATGTGGAAATGATTTCGTTGGAGCGAACTATTTATATTAAACACTTGACATATATTTTGTGTATTAAAAATCTTACTAAATAGCTTTCTCTCAAAATCAATCTACAAGACACTCTTTGTGATTTATTAGGTTTCGGGGATAACACAAAATGGCTCCATCCAGGTCGATATGCAGCCCGGTACTTCACATACTAAGCCAAGACTGCGAATTTCTATAAATGTAACGGTAGATAGTATAATTCGGGTTTGCAATTAATATATTTGCTTCGTTAATCTTTCATCATTCATTCTTTCTTCGTGGTCGACAGTACGTATTTATCGATATTCAGTTTTCAACAACATATTTTAAACGGCATTATTTTCTAACGTCTTTATTCCTTGTTCTGTTATTTAAATACATTATTTTGCTGCATCGCATTTATTAATCAATCTTCATATGCATAAATGTAACTTAGGGCTTAGGCGTGTGAGAAAAGGTACACTAGTATATTGATTAATATCATAGAACTTGATCAAAACCGATAAATCTTTAAGCATTTTTTGCTTACTTTGAAAACGTTTAATGTTCAACTAAATTATAATATTATGAGTAATGTTTTGAAAAATTACACATTGAAATATTTATTGAAGTCCTTAAAAACCTTTTTTGTTGTTGACATCTTACGAAAATAATACAAAAATCTTCTGAATTTATCAAGACAACCTGTCTTCACAAATATTTTATCCAAGTTTCAGTGAAATAATTCTGTCGAGACTTCTTGCAAGATTCGCGAGAAATTAATGAAAATGCGAGCAAAGAACTATTTGGAATCACTTGGGAAAGCAGTTCCTCGGACTCCACCAGCAGTAAAAAATACGAAGACGAGAGAAACAAAAATCCGAAATACTTTGACGCGACTACGAGAGAGGGGCGTGACAAGGGTGATTATATTATTTAAATTTCATTTTTTCCAATGTTACCCTAAATTATCAATTTATATAAAACAAAAATAGGTCTATCTAATGGAAACCTATAACACTTTGAGGTGCATGACTGCAGTAATGCACTGGACCGCGTTGTGTTACTCCCCTCTAATAACGCAGGTATTTTTTCCACCTTGTATTCGGGGTTATAAGGATACCTATGACTTCCGTCAATAATAAGGAAAACACGTGCCGGTGGGTTTCGATCGTCTCATTTCGATATGCCATCGGATCCAGTACAGCAGTGTGGCCGATGAGTTTGCTGGTGTGCAATGGCTCACTCACTTAAAGAGGGAAAAGAAAAAAAACATAACGGTACGGCTTCGATTCCCAACTAAATTGACGTTGGAATGGTGAGGCGGTCCTCGGCTATGAGGCCCAGCAACGATGTCGACAATAACACTCTGAACCTATCTTTTGGGTTTTGAAATTTCTCTACACTATATACTTACTGAAGTGTAGTAATAAACCAAACACTGGTGTTTCAATCTATAGGATGGATTGATAATAATCCATATGCATCCCTGCTAGAAACACACGGAACTTTTTACAATTCAAATTGTTATAGCAATTTGCTCATGACAGTTGCAAGTTGTAATTCATCAATTGTGAGAATGCAACAATTGGATTATTCGATGTCTGGTCCGATGGATGTTTTTAATGTAGATGTTGATCAGGAGGATTCTTCTCAGGCATTTCCTCAATCTTAGAACTTAACTGCGAGATTGGTTATTCCGTTTTATCTTAAGCACTGTTTTTATATTTTGCCCTTTAATTTCGTATTCTCGCTGTCCTTGTGAGTGATTTGACTATTTTCATACTTAACTGTTGTATTGTTGTTTGAATTCAATTAATGGTATTATTAGATAATTTTTCATTCTGTGTAGTACTGAATATTGGTATTTTCGTGCATTATATTTTAAACGATATATTTATCGTGAATTATTAGTCTTTTAGATGATTTTGATACGTTATCTTTTGTTTTATAATTGTTACTGTGATATGTCAAGTAAAGGATACTTAAGTGTCGTTTATTTTATCAATAAATTATCTTATATCGTCAGGGATTGTTTATACTCACGTTATTATATTTACAGAGAATCGGAGAAGAATTAAAGTTCCATTAAAATAAAATATATTAACTTCCTGGATTTCGCCTTTATATAATGTCAGAAAAAAGTGAAACTGATGTTTTTCGAATAATACTCGGATATTTGTTAACTTTATTTTCGTTTTTTTTTATATTATTTTCGTCAAGTGTTTAGTCGAAATTGCTCTATGTGCATGGTAGAAAGTTTCTTTTGTATTGTATTTTATTGTATTACACTTTCGTTGTATACAGTACAACCTGGCTGGCTTATTGCCATGTGGCAATCTCTTCTATCCAACCAGAAAGATGTTTAAGTGGCCTTTAGTGAAAACCAAACTGAAATCCTTTTTTATTAAATCTGGGTTTCAGCGAAATTCGAACCCGCAACCTCCATGCTAGGAGACAGACGTCTTACCAGCTAGGCCACGGGGGTTGTTAAAAAAAATATTTGCGAGATAATTCAATTAGAAAATTCTACAATAAGCTTAAATAAATTAGGTTCTGGAATATTTAAATGATTGTGAGTTTTTAGTCAGAATATACTTCTCAAAAATTAAAGTTTAACAAAATATACCTAAACAATTTAACCGAATTATCATCAAATACGAGTACTTGAGAGTATTTTTAACATTAACCATTTTAAGTTCGCAGTGTATCATTAGCATATTCCACATGTAATAGAAAACCAATCGTCGTGGTAAAGAAAAGTGGGCCTAATATTGTTTTTGCTGTGGAGATTTTCACTTTTTATTTTTTCATACCGGCTCTTTTTTTTAATAATTCCATCTAATTACAATCTGGAGACATTGACCCTGGAATTGTTTACCGTAGGTGGAGTATAAACAAACTAAAGAAGCCCCCTCAAACACCCTCAAGTGGGCGAAGCTAGGGGCAAAGTCTTAGGGATAGGTGCTCGGTGTATCGGACGGGGGGGAATAAAAAGTTGGGGGAGGGAGGGCTAAAAATAAGGGAAGTCAGAAGTTGTATATGTCCTCAGGCACAAAAAAATTACTTTGATTTTGAAACTATATTTATTTATTATTTAGGCCTATCGTATTTAGGTTGAGAAATATTCTTATTCCAAGTTATTAAGTTGTTCTTCCAGTTGTATTAATATTATAATTCTAATATTAATATAATACTGACAAATATAAGCGTTTGCAAGTAATATTTTACGCTCGTTTTATATTTTTATTCGTGCTTATTTTTCATGATACGGATATAACTAGTAATTGAGTTTCACGAGAGTCGTTTTTTTGGGATAGTGCTGTTTTACCTCTGATTTTTTGGATTGTCTAAAAATAATATTTAAACTATTTTACTCAAAAATCAATGTCTTTTCTTGATATGTGGTCAATTATAAGTTTTCGTTTAAATTGGTGTAATTTAAAATATTTTCCTAGTTAACTTTATTACCTAGATGTATTTCAAGAATTTCATTAGATGAATTCGAATCACATATATACGATTTTAGTGAATGTTTAGCAAATGTTAAAACTCTTTATTTTTTATGAAATCAATTATAAGTTATGTATAATAAATTAAATATGCTATTTTTTTATGATCATAAAAACATTAGTCTAAATGTGTGGTCCCGTTGATTTAAAAAAATATCTTTTATTTTGAAAATGGGAATATTTCCAAATATTCTTTTGATCTAATGGAAAATAGTCGTGAAAATCTTCGATTATTCTCGTATCTTATTCTTGTCGTTTATTTGTTTCGATACAGGTTATATTTATTATTAAATAGTTTACCACTGAGATAAGAAAGGCAAATTCAATAAAAAAATATATAATTGGGGTTGAAGACTGACGCCTGTTATATGACTTGTTTAAAATGTATGTACGATTAAATCAAAGGGTTAACAGTTTTTACAAAAAATAGAAAGATAAACCTTAATTATCAAATTTATCAATGATTGAAAATAATCTTTTTTTTTCAGGGCAGCTTACTTAACATTCATCCCAAGATTTATCAGTTAATAATGACATTTGATGTTTCTTTTGATACAAGATAATGAATGACTTTAAATCTACTCGACGAAAACGGGGATATATAAACCAATAATGTAACCAATATGATGATTCATAAATAGTTCAGTCAATAGACATAAAAATCAAATTTTTTCTCTCTCATTAGCTACGTCTAGCAATAGTATCAAAATGTTTTATTACACCCTTAACGTCTTTTTTGAGAATCGAATGACATTAGAAGAATTTTTTTTCAAACATTTTCGAATATAACGGTTGGTGTCGCAACAAAAGAAATAATGGCAATTTCGTATCCTCGGCACAGCGAGAAATGATCGTTGAATTTCTAGAAATGCAGTGAAATGTTAATACAAGAATTTAACTAGCTTCTGCTAACGATATTTTGTTTACATCGTGTTGTTGCAATCAATTAAGATATCATAACGTTCATTTTTAATGATCTGGTGTGCGATTTTTGTCGGGTCAAGAGAGCATTTGACGAGATTTCCTGCACCTTTGATGAAGTTTGTTAGAAAAATATTTCTCAATACAGTGAAAAACACGTGAGTACTTGTATAACGTTGTTTACATATTTCAAATAAATTGGCGTTCTTGCGAATTCCGAGGCTTTTCATTGTGAAGAAATTTCAACAAAATAAACAATAAAATAACAAATCAATCATATTCAAGCAAATTCAATATTAGAGAAAATATTTTTCGTCCTAATATATTAATCGTTTACAATCATGCTATGCTATTTGTAAACCGTTTTTTTTTTCATAAAAATGCCCCATCTTGGGCATTATCGATCTTACACATATCATAGTTGACAATATACCCTGCATTAAGGAGCGGGCAAGGTTAAAGAATTTTAAGTATATTAAGAGTTATTGCTTTTTTTCAGTTACCTTAAAAGATGGTTGACGCTTTGAAGGCGTTGCATTTTTCATTTTCAGGACGAAATCAATAAAATATATTTGCTCATGCATTACTTTAAAAAATAAAGGTTGAAATGTCGGTTATCTTTTAAATCAACAAGTTGGTAATACTGATGGATAGTAGAGGTAAAATTTTCGAAAATAAAGAAAATGAAATAAGTAATAAAGACAATTTAAATAACGATCATCACAATCACACCACGTTTCTATTGATTAAATCAGAAATAACAGAATCATTTTTATTCAATCCTGGCGAACATATTTCACTTCTGCTACGTCCATATACTTTTTCAAGCGTAACTATTTTATTATTATTTTCACTCTCCTATCTTTCAGTATTTGATTCATTTGGTTGTGCCACGTTTTTCTAGACCTAAAATAACTAGGCAATTTGTTTTGTTCAAGGAATAATTAATACCATATCTGTATTATTAAATCTAAATGCCGAATCTGAATATTTAATGCAAAATATGAATAATTTATACCAAACCTGACTAATCAATACAAAACCTAGTATCGCTATTATTTTTTCAAAAATATCTAAAAATTATTTATTTAACTATTTAAGATTTTTTCTATAAGTTGAATTTTCTATAAGTGAAGTTGAAATATTTTAGCTAAAATATTAAATACCTATACAATCACAAATATATAAAGGAAATAAGGAAGGTTCAGCGTGCCGTATTTTGCGTGGAAATTTCCATGAATACCCCCAATCGCATCCCCTACTCTCTTTCCTATGCCCACACCACCATATCGCTAAAGACGCGACCTTGACTCCGAATGGCCGTTCCCATAGTGAACTCAGTATAAATAGCCACACTTTTCGGATGGTATTCCGATGTAATTGCAAGCGTGTTTTTGTTAATGTTTCTGACACTTTTTTTTGGGCTCCTTTCCGTATTTTCCACTTCATATTTTCACTTTCATAAAATAAAGTAGGTACAAGAATACCTTTTACTACAATGTACAGTAGTGAACTATCATCTTATCAAATTTTGAATTATATCTGGTTCGGGTATACTCGTGTATGTTTTCGTGCCCCGTTGACTTTGTTTACTATCCTACACGTTTTTCAATATCCGTTGTAATTCTTCCAATTTTCAATAGCCGTTGTAATCATCACCTAAGAAAATACTACCTAAAAAGAAAAATACTTTGGTCTAGTGTTCATTGCCACCCATATATCGCATATATGGTACTTTTTCTATAACAATGGCTTTGGATTTCCCAATGTTCACTCTTACTCGTAGATCTTTCTTTTCAGATCTATCATACTCATTCTCCACTAATAGCAACTTGTCATCAATATACTTTGCCATTCAACATTTATATGCCACTCATTGTCCTCTGTAGTTCCTTTATGTACTATTCTATATATAATAAATATCTAACAGTTAGAGTGACAACATTTCCTTACTTTACCCCGTTTATAATTGAATGGTTGAATTAAAATAGGCACTAAGTACCAAAAAAACTAAGTATGCAGTTTCATTATAATGACATATAGAACGAAACTGCATACTTAGTTTTTTTTGTTTTTTTTGGTACTTAGTTCCTATTTTAATTCAACCATTCAATTGTATACCACTCAGTTTACTTTAATACGTGCTATACTTTCGACATACTCGTATAATGACATAAAACCACATATTCATTTTAACATCACATTCATTCAATATTCTCCATAGAATTCCCTTATAAACAATAGCATTCGCCTAAACTTTACGGCAATATTATATACAATATTTCCTTTTTACATAATCTACTTTTCTTTCAAATAGTTATTTCAATTTTGCGAATGGTGCCAATTAATATTATTCCAAAATATTTAACTTCTAATTTGTTCAAGTGTGAACGATAAAGACTAGATAAACTTGAATGGTCTGTGACTAATATAGAGTGAACCCACATTTTACAAAATGTTAAAACAGATTATATTATATTAAAAGATAACACTTTTGTTTTAATTGTGCAACTCAACTCAAAACTGCTAATCCTTAGCCAATATTTATGAAAAAATATGTTTTGCAAAAATTGTTGAAATTTACAATAAAGACCTGATTTGGTTAACAATATGTATAAAATTTACCATCAAAGATTTTTTCTTTCTCGTTTCTTTAGACATTTTTTAAGTCGTTTTTGGTTAACAGTGCTGTTAATAACAGACAACCATTCATACAGGGTGTCGCAAAAAAATGTATCCAATAAGTATTAAAAAAGCATGTTGTTGTAAACGTTGAAAGGGGTCTGCATCCTTATAAATACAGACTTTATAATCATTAAAATTGTGGATACTTTTTTTGTGAAAACCTGTATATTGTCTTTCTTATTTAATTTGTAAAATTTCAAATATTTACATTTAAAAGTTCGTTGATGGAAAATAATGGTGTTAAAACGGAGATTTCTGTACATATTTTTTTTTTGAAAAAAATAAACATTTATATTTAATTAGATTATTTAATTTACGATGGATTATATTAAAAAAAAACTTTTATATAATAATAGAAGTACTACTTCACAGCATTTAACAGAACCTTATAGGTTATTTTTTTGGTTTTATATCATGACGTTGCATTAAATGCAGTGCTTTCCTTTAAAAAGTATTATGTGTGATGAGTAATTTTTATGATTTTCACATAACTCTATGTTTTATACTGGAAAATGTGGAAAACATGATTTACGCTTATCACGCTCATTTTCTTGTATCAGGAGAACATAAATCTTTGTTGATAAACATAAATGTGTTGTTGAATACTAGACGAATGCATAATTCTAACGCACTAGTCAGTCATTTCATTTTCTTTACGACTTCACAGGTGTCGCAAATGGTTCATTTCAATGTTATACTCAACTTTCATGCAACCTGCAGAATTCTTGGAAAATTATGAAAAACCTATCACAGAACAGAACCATATTCGCACTTGTTTGGAATCTAGCTTTCACTAATTCTGTATAGATGGCGTCATAACAAGAATGAAACTATTGTTTTATAGATGGCATTGCAAATCTTTTAAGAAATGACTGAAAATCAGATAAAATATTTGGATTAATTTTAAGATTTGCTTTTTATCGCGCATTTTTCAAATTTATTTTTAAAGAATAAATTCAAAATAATTCTATTTGTATAAGAATTTAAATCGTGATAAGTTACTCTACTGCTCAACAGATGTCGCGACAAACTAAATATTTTTTTTTGTTTCTGCAGGATATCTCTTTAAGTGGCAAAAATTCCTTAATTTATATTTTTACTGACTTAAGTATTATCTACTTTTTTAAGAAACGATTGGACTATGAATGTGAATATTATTTCTTACGCAAGACTTAATTTCTATCCTATCCGTTATACTGAATACGACATATAATATTAAATTGTAAATTATGTCCCTTTTTATGCTGAAAAATGTACTAAAATTATTGTTTTTAAACATTTTGTCAAAAAATAAGTACATATATACGTTAGTCCCTTTCATCGAGTTTTTTCAGGGCAATAAAACAGTGTAGCTTTTCATCAGCTCCCAAGCGAAATCCTCAATATAGTCGTGTATTAAGGATTTCGATACTTAATTTAATATTTAAAAAAATGTTGTTTCGAATAGAAAATTCAATGTTTTAATTATTGAATCGATTAAAATCAATCTACTCGTACAATAAAATTGGTTAGATCATTTATTGTTGATGGAATTGTCCATAACACATGAAATTAAAAAAATTGTAATTTTTTTTTTATTTTTCTACTTCTGTTTTCCATCTTTCGAAGTAATTAAAACACATTTTATTTCAAATTAATATATTTTTATAGGAATCATTGTCATAACCTTTTACTTAGCCGATTTAATACTAGATCCCATTCCCTCTTCAACTTCTCTATTTGGTTAAGTACTTTTATACGCGGACTGCCCTTTTCCGAGCCTCCTCTTTCCACTAGAATTTCTTTGTTGAGGTTGGTGACAATCTATCTCAGTTTCAACGAAAATATTTTAATTTCGATTTAGTGTTATTTTTTGTGAAGAAAAAATAAATGATTTAGTTTCCGAATGTGTGTCTCTCAATAGGGAATAAATTCCGAATGTATAAATGTAACACGTGGTGAATTGAAAAGTTGTTAAAATATTTATTTGCGTAAATTTGGATACATATTTTATTTATATATTCTTAAAAATTTCGTTTCTTCCTACTTCTACACTCATTAATTTGGACGTGTTTGTGCTAAAAGAATCTAATCGAAAAAAAATCATTGAAAATGTGGAATAATCATACTTCAAAGAATCCAGCTTAGGAAATTTGTATTTTGTTCTTAAATTTTGTTTTATCTTTTCCATGACATATATAAGTTAATATGTTATCATGTTTCCTCAAACATCACAAAATAGGTCAAATGTATGTCCACTTTTTGCATATACAAATCGAACGACCTTGGTTAATGTATAAAATAAATTGCAAAAAAATTATAAGTTTGACATCCGAAGAAGAAAGCCGGGTTCGAAATGCACCGTTTCACTGTGTTATATATTTATTGTATAAAGTTAAACCTGGAGGGTATATTTTCATGTGGTAATCTCTTCCACCCAACCAGAAGGATCCCTTACATCTCGTCGAAAATGTTCAGCTCCTGTGCGATCACGGACTCCCACTCCGCTCAGTCGCAGGTTGCCTACTAGCTTTTCCAGTTCACCGGTCATCATTTTTCCATGTCCATGGCGTAAAGCTCTGGAACCATTTACCAACCAACATAAGACTCGATCCGTTGTTGCCTTCAGTAGTGTAACGTGTTTGTTGGATCCTTCGGTATCAAATATCCCTTCATATCTCCTATCCATATATGAAATTGTTATATTTAATCCGTCAAATGACTCTTGTAACACATTATTTTTGTATTACAATTCTGTATTTTATCCCTTTACTTTTCATTGTATAAAGCTCAAATGTAAATTTATCACCCAGCACTGAAAACAAATTATTCAAACATTTTTTCTGATTAATTGAAAGATATATTTCCCTTTAGTAAGAAACTCACCAAATTTTACATTGTATAGTGAATTGTCTAAATAAATAAAGATTTTAGAAAAGTTTTAAATAAAAACCAATTTAAAACACTTTTTAATACTTAGGTACCAGCGGGAATCTAATCCCCAAAGGTTGGAAGATGCTAGTAATCCTTTTATCAACTAGACCACGGAGGCTGTAACATTTTAATCCACTTTCATACATCCATTTTGATTTCACAAAATTGAAATTAAAGAATCGTTTCTAGATTTTTTTTCTGAAAATAGATAGTATTTTTTAAATCGATTTAAAATTCAGTGAAACCATTTCTTTCAAGTCAGGCTTTCACATAGTTCAACGACACGCCATAACCCGGGCGCCTGGCTGCTGCATTCGCTGCTTACGTCACGGGGAATGCGCCACTTGGACAGCAGCAGTTGAAGGGGGTGAGGTCAACACGGGGGAGCGATCTATATGTGAATTGTTGCATATTGGATCATTTCCCTTAATGAGAAACATGAGGTCCAATTTCGTTCAAATTGCTTGTTCCAATTCTTGAATGGAATTATGTTACATTCGTATTATTTCAAAGTACAATACGATCATTTTCGAAACATTATATACAAAATTTATATATACAAAATTAAAAATACAAAATCTTAATAAAAACTGCTTGAAAATATCATAATTAATGCAGTTCCAAATCGTTAAAATAAGATGTACTTTTTACACAATTTCGATACTACTAATTGCTTCAAAAGAATTTTTGGATGTACTGTACTTGATTTTAAAGGCAGACCTTTCTTAATATTTGCATCCTCAAGGCTCAAATTTTAAGCTCAAATATTATATTTATGAAATCGAAGACACTGTTGTCTCTTAAATATGTCCGAAGAACCAATTAGGATATCTTGGAGGATTACTTTACGAATGAATGAATTAACCAATTAAATCAACCAATTTAAACAATGTTTTATCGATCATCAATAAGAATAAGAACTAAAGGTAACATAATTATTGACAGGCATTTAGCAGTGATGAATACCTTATCTAATTGGTTTTATTAGTTCATTAAACTACTAGCGCCCATGGTGACTGCGTTAAGTTAATGCTACGGCTGCAGGGACAGGGGCAGGCATACTCGTAGCATAGTCTGCATACAGCACTGTGGGCACAGTTTGCAGTGTGCAGCTACGTTCTTATTGGCCTTGTTGAGTTTATTGCCTTTTGGCCACCTTTATCCGCGCGGCCTTTATGCAGAAGTAGAGAAACGAATCAAATTAGGGCTGTCGATTATTAAAAAAAATTATATTTAATTTTGAATGATACATTCATTAGCTATCCTTGGTTATTCTAATTGGCTAGATCAACAGTGCTACTCTTCCCCATACAAAAAAATTATATTTAATTTTGAATGATACATTCATTAGCTATCCTTGGTTATTCTAATTGGCTAGATCAACAGTGCTACTCTTCCCCATACAAAAAAAACTTGCTAGCCTAACAATTAATCCTTGAACTATTTATAGAAAAATATAAAAAAATGAAATAAGTCAGTTGAAATATAATTGAGTGGCAGTCGGGCTAGAGGATGACCGAATAAAGCACGCTTGGATCAAGTTAATGAATGAAAGGAGTAAGAGGTACAGAATGAATTGTATGAGAAAATATATGAATGTGGAGGAAGCAAAGAAAGTATGTCATGATAGTTGGGGGCATTGTCCTCTATATCTACCCCAACAGGGAAATTGCGTAATGGTGGGGCGGAGATGTTGGAATGGTGAGGAGATCTTTGACTTAGAGGCCCAGCAACGACATCGACTGCTATAAAAATGACATTTATTACTAAAAATACATTAATTCATTCATTATTTGGGATTCGATGAAAAATGTAAAAAAATGCAATTAACTGCATTTCCTTTCAAAAAGTGGTGATATTTGTGGCCTAGTTGGTGAAACGCGTGTCCGGGATTTCGGGTTCTATTAACAATGATACCCAAAAAAGGATACCGCTCTAGGTAAATAGTTCGCCTGATAGCAAACATTCCTTGTTTTAGACGTGTTCGAGTATTGTTACTTATTCGCGTGTGGCTGTAATTCCAATATGTACAGTACTTCTTGTGTCTGGTACTACATCTGGTGTCCTCGCGGCTGGACTCGCCCTATATTGGTGGGGTGTATCTTGGCAGGGGGGATGTTATTAAATGAGCCCAAACCTTTTGATAGCTTCTCTCTTAAATGTATTTTCTGCAATTTATGTGTTTTTGAAGTGTATTTAAATATATTATGTACATACTGTGTTGCTATCAATGAACCTATATTTATTTATTATTTACTTAGTCCATTAGCTTTAAATACGGAGGCTCAATTAATAGGACCGAATACTATGTTTTTTTAACATGTCCATATCACCAATACGAATTCAAAAAGGTCCGCATAAGGTTGAGATTATACATTTTACAATGGGATATATGTTCGAGGTCTAGAATTCTTCCTAAAACTATCAAATTATAAATAAATAGAGATTATCCAACATGTCCTTGTCAAGCTAGGCAAATAGGAGAGGTTACACTTTTCTATCTTTGCGTACACTTATTATGTTCTACAAATCCGTACACCTTTTAATCAAGTTATTTCGATTTCTATCAATACTCCAAACTTTCAAAATCTCAATCACTTGAGAATATATATTTTTATGAGAATAGAAGATTTATTAATATACTTATAATCATTTAAAAACTATATTATACTTATATTAACATTAATTGAAATACTGTAATTTTATTACCACTATAACCCTTAAAATATGTATTAAAAACTAAAGTGCCTTTTTGGCACCCAGGTATCGTTGGTTTGATTTGATATATTCCATTCTAGGTCGATTTCCTTTCAGGTATTTTTGTTTTATTATTCTCGAGGGAAATTCATATTATATGATTCAAAATTTTCATAATTATTTCCTAAAATGGTATTGAAGTATTAACTTTACGTTGTATACAATACAATCTGGCGACAATATTGTCATATGACAATCGCTTCCAACGAACGACAAAGGTGTTAAAGAGGTCTAAGTGGCAACCAGACGGGAGCTCTGATTTTTTATAAATAAAATGGATTCGAACGGAAATCGAATCCCTAGCCCTCGGGCTGGAAGACGGACGTCGTACCAACTAGGCCATGGAGATTGTTCCTTAGTAGAATAGCATTTATTTCTATATAAAAGTTGATATTAAGCAACCCTATTTTTTGAAGTATGCATATTTTGCAAAGCAATGCAAGAAACTTATCAGTTTGCTTCTTTAAGAGCTTACATTAATGCTTTTCTTGCGACATTGTATTGAAATGTACATAGTACTGATGTAATTACGGCTTCTGAGAGTGCCGGCTCATTGAATCTTTCAACTCTTGACTTCTTTACATAAATTTTGATTAAAAATAATTGCGATGGAATAATAAACTGAGATACAGAATAAAAAAAACTCATTTGTGACAGATCCAATTTAACTGGTCTGAATTTTACGCCTTATTTCATAGTTCATTGGTGAACGGATTTCTCCAAACATTTAAGGTTCTACGCTTTTAGTCCATACATAGATAAAATGCGTCTCATTTTGATTTAATGTATTTCTTCTCTTTTTTACAATTAAGATATATCGAAATTGAATATCCAAGTTATTTATTACGTTTTTTAGTACACAGTATAACTTTTGTTGTATACAGTAGAACTGGGCAAGTTTATTGCCATGTGGATATTTCTTCCAATATTCCATAAGAAGCGTTACTTAAAAATCGTTTAAAGTACACCAAATAAATCAAGAAAATTTTCTGAATTTATTTGGTGTACTTTAAACGATTTTTTCCTAAACTTTATGTTAAAAAAATATCGTAAAAGGATATATACGAGTATGTTATATTACACTTTATTTGTGTACAGTATAACCTGGTGAGTTTATTGCCATATCACAATCTTTTTCAACCAACTAGAAATATGTTAAAAAAACTTAAAGTAAAACCCAGGCTCAAACTCTTATTAATGAAATAGAGCACTAACGGGAATCAAACACGCAAACTTTGTGCTGGAATACAGGCATCTTACTAACTAGGCCACAGAGGATATAACTTTTCTTAAGTAAACTTTATCATAGTAAGAAGGTTGTTGTACTTTTTAAAATATTGTTATAATAAAATTTTATTCATTCATTCGTATGGTGACGAACTATCGTTGAATATATTGAGGGACGTGGCCGGGAGACAGCATTTTATTCAGTCCCATTAATCGAGAATGCTATATTAGAACCTCTGGAGTAGGCACGGAACTCGTAGTTCATCATCACGCGAAATTGCAATACTACCGTACCATTTTTTTGCGTACCATCGGGAATCGAACACGAAACCACAAGTTGGAAGTCAAGTGTCTTACCAATTAGACCACTAATTTTATCATAAAATTCAATAAAATAAATATATTAAAAATATTATCGGTCCAGTGATCATACAAAAACATATTTTTATAGATTGTAAACCTACAACATAACTAAATTTCGATTATAATTCAATTACATTTTCAGTGTGTTTTCAGAAGTTTCAGTAAATCTTTCAGTTAAAATAATTGGCGGATGCAACTGAAAGTTCAAATTTTATCAAAAATTACATCATGTTAAAAAGTTAAAAGGAGTATTTTCATCAACTCATAAAGAATTGTTTAACGAATAAACGAAGAAAATACTTTTCCCAAGAGAGATCAAATTCCTTCAAAATGTATTAGTTCATAGAAATTCTCCAATTCAAGAGACTGCTTTGGTGTGTCACTTTTATTTAAAAAAAGAGTAAAAATTTAGTTTTCATGTCTTGGGGATACTTATGCTGAAGATTTCCCTTTCGATTAATTCGACGAATCCGAATATAACATTTGGTCGAGTGGTATTTACGCAACGGTTCGGTTTTAAAATTGTTTCCCAATTCGCTCCGCGGCCTTACCTCGTTAGGGTATATTGAACCGAATGGAACTGGGGCAAGTGAGAGTAAATGAGATGGATTCATACACGATCAATCGGTGAGAGTAGGTGCGATACAGAAATAATATGAACGTCTCGAATCCTACTTGACCCTTTAAAACCAATAAAAGAAATGTGTTAAGTTAAACATACCATACACATAATATTCAATGAAAATAAATAATTTCATTATTTTTTTTTAATATCAATCTTAATCTTTTTACTATTTTTACAGAGTTTTTATTGTCTAAGTTTAATTTTCAAATACACAAAATTTTATTGTCGTTTTCAAATTTTCTTTCATACTTAAAATGCTTTATTTTAAAACTTATCAGTAGTTTTATTTTTCTCAACAACACACATTTTTGCAAATTCAAACGGGATAAAATTATTATCTTAGGCTTATCCTTATTTTACATTATTATTTATTTGTATGGTACACTTCGTGATTCGGATGTATTGAAGAGCGTTGCCGGGATACAACATTACCATCGGTTCCATTCATTGATCCTTCGGGTATAAAATCGGGTATGCACGTAACTCCTTATTCATCATCACAGGTGTTTGTAAAATTACCTCACACGTAAAAAGACACTTAATTACGTTTAACGTTTAATAGTATTGATGGTATATCAACAATTATTGTGAAAGAAAAGCTGATTGATTGGAAGAAATTGCTTTAAAGTAATATATCTGGCGGATATATTAACTTGAAAGTGTAAACTCTAGGATTGTTTTTTTTCCATATCATTGGGGATTGGACCGTGTGGAAAAAAGACAAATATCTTTCCAAATAGGCTAAAGAAGTCGTTCATTACATACTTATTATTCACTTCCATTATATTGCATATATCTAATATGGATGTTACTGCTAATCGTATAGTTTAAATATAAAAATGGATATTTTTGCAATTTAGAGGTGATCTAACATACGTGTACTCAATTTTTGTTGGTTTTGGAAATATCACAAAACAGGGCATGCAGAACTACAAGGCGCATAAAAAGTCTATTTTAAAAATAATAACCGATTACATATTTGATGACACGCATTTCTGTTACATAAATTAATGTATATTGAATGAAAATATGTCAGAAATCAAACAAAATAATGATAGAACGTGTATTAAGTACGCATTCATAATAATAAGATTTTGTGTTCATAGAAAATGTATGAGCAAATATTAAAATCTTGATTTAATTATATAAAAAGTTAAATAACAAAAAAGAAAAAAAATTCTATGGGTTGAATAATATTTAATGTAGACCACTATTTCCTTTTCAGCACTTGTTTACCGGTTAAGTTTAGATTAATTTATCTTTATTGAAGCAAAATAATGATAAATTAAAATTTTCTTTCATTATTGTGTTACACTGTCATGGTAAACAGATTGATTTCCATTGAACAATATTTTCAAATCAACCATTAAAGGTTAAACAATTCTTAAGTGAAAACCAAACTAGAACCCTTTAAAAAATGGGTGCCAACGGGAATCAAACCAGCAATTCCGGGTTGAAAGACAGGTATCTTATCGACTATGCCATGGAGGTCGTCTATTAAACAATATGTTCGCTCATTAATTGATATAAAAAAATCAGTATATAAGGCTTAAAATAAAACAACAAAGAAACTCTACATTCCATTCATCTCTTTTTTTGGTGCTAAACAATTCCAGCTGTCTTCTGTATCTGCGTGAAAAATTCAATTTTCTTCCTAAGCACCTCCGATCTGGTGGTGGCAGAATGCTTTGTATACCAACGCATCACATATCATTCTACAATCCTTTTGCGGTTCACTCAGTTCAGATTTGAAACAATCTTCCTAGCTCAAACAGATGTGCTACATCCTTATTGATATTTAAGAATAAACTAAAGAAGTCTTATTTATCTCAAAACATTCCTCTTCGTTAACTCCCTTAAAATCTCCATCCCAACCTCTATTTTTCTTATGATTTATTTTAGATTTTTTTTCAAATATCCTTTTCATACACTATGCTAAAGACACGCTCATGCATATCAACAATTATTATGAAAGAAAAACTCGTTGATTGGAAGAAATTGCTTAAAAGCAATATATCCGCCAGATATATTATCATGAAAGTTTAAAATAAATAGATATATTAAACAAACATATATGTTACTACTTTTATATTGCAGGTGTTTGATGAAAACAAAAAAATATTTCAATATCTGCAGTTACTGCGAATTTTTTTCTTTTATTATGACTTACAAATGATGTCGAAGTGAGACATTCGATCATTCAAAAGTATTTAAATGCTATAAATGTCTGATTTGATATCCTTTTATGACGTAAAAATATACAATGTAATTTTTTTGATTCCTGGTAATTTTAAGTACATATTTTTCTTCATGGTTATGTGTTTAATTGTTGCCAAGGACTTATGATGTATAAGATTTGTTTGTCTTTCAATATTATTTTTACAGAATTACTAAAAATGTTAGTTCAACATGCACGTGGTTTATATGATATGAAAAACTAATTTCTATTTAACCCTGAGAGTGCTACGAGAAAAAAATATAATTGTCTATCTAGTGCTGAGATATATTTACGATTCGGACGTTCGTGATAAATATTTATTTTAAACAACAAAAAAACAAAAAACAAATATTTTTACAACATAAATATATTTTAGAATATGTCCCCTTGTATTCTAAATGAATGATATTCAATTAAGAATACAAGGGTTGAACAAATTTCTTCCACTGCTATAGCAGTGCGCCGATCTCTCAGGGTTAAAGTATAAAAAAAAGTTTCACTGCTCATTAAAGCTAAATAACTCTTTTTTTCAGTTTGAAAGTATTAAAAACTCTGAAATTCATTTTTAATGCTGTGTTGAATTTTTAACTGATGATATGAATCGTCAAAGAAAATAAAAATAAAAAAGACGTGTTAAAAATAAGCTTTAATCAGAATTGGCGAGAGTGAAACTGGCTTACAGACAATCGATTCATTTTTGACACAGTGCATAGTGAGAATTGTGAGAAATAATATAGTACATTTGACAAGGCATGTAATGTTGGTAAAATAAGTCTAAAATATTTAAATAATGAAAAATATTGCATTATTTAGAAAGTTTTTCCAAGATATTATAAAATGTACTACAAATCTTTGGTTTAAATTAACAAATATGACGATATTTTTAATGCTATTACATAAATAGAGTCATGAAACATTAAAGAAGCCTACCTACGGTGAAAAATTTGAGTCCCTGCGTTTTTTATTCATAAAAGACACATTTTGTGGTGCTGCAAATAAGTATGTTATCATATCGATAGCAATAATGTACGAGAATACGATATTATTGATTTTGCAATCCTGCATTATTTGTGAATATTAATGTTCTCGGAATAACAATGTCGCAATGTCGAATTTAAATTATCATTCGAGATACTCGTATTATACAATACTTTGATTTTAAACATTTCAGTTTCATATTCAAGTCTTTTTACTCGTTTTCTCTTATGCAGGTCTCATAAACACACTTGAATGATTGCAATATTAATAGGCGTCTAATGAATTTCTATGTCGTTTCGAATCACGTAAAATATTTCATATTTGTTCAAATAGTATTTTTTATAACAAAGAATAATGAAGCAATTTAATATATTTAAATAATATTTACGATACTTGTTAAAATAATTCTTAAGTGTCATATTTTATAACAAAGTGCAACTGCGTGATATAAATGCACAAAGAAAGTCAGAAATGTCACAATGTCCAGATTTTTCAAGATCAATATTTCATTATACCATATGTATGTTAAGATAAATAAGTTGAATATATCTGTAAAAATCTTCTTTACTTTAGGTAGTCATAATACGAGTATCATACATACACAAATATGTATTTATTTAAAAAAATCACAAATTATCGCATAATTTAATCCATTAGTTAATGTTTCAATTTTATTTCCGCACTCTTTTTTCACTTTAGATACAGAGTATTTAAAATATACTTTATGTATATTATATAATATATAGCATTTTAAAATCAGATTGAAAAGATCACTGTTCCCGAGTCTATCTACACATATGTGTGCTGGTAACTATATTTTATACTATCACGAAACTTTTCAAAAGAACTAGGAATGAAATGTTTTGTAATATTTTGGGTTTTAACCCTAATACATTTATTACCACTGTTTTTTTGTTACGATCAGAATTATTTTGCTTCTTGTTTTATATTCACACTTAGTGACTTCAGTGGTCTTGCTAGTTAGACAATGGACCCTTAACCCGGCGGTTTTGTTTTCGATTCTCGATACTACCCGAAAGAAAAATTGTTCGTCTGGTAGCAAATGAAATTTTCGCGAGCGCGAGTCGTGTTGTCTTTTCATGTGCAGGTTAATATCGCCAACACGTGTGTTGATGAACCGAAAGTTATGTGCCTACTCCAGTTGTTCTAAAACCCGAAGTCTATTAATGGGGCTTAACCAAACGTTGTATTGTCTTTCGACCTCCCTCTGTGATATGTCTATAATGCCAGTTATTTGAGGGGCACTTCTCTTTCTCTTATTGATACTTACGCTACATATTGAAGCATAATACGAGTATAAGAGATAAGCAGAAACAAATTGATGAATTTTGTATCAATTGTGAAGTCGGTTTATATTAAAAAAATAAGAACATTTATAAACTAAGCCTAGTAATGAAATACTTCCACATCATTCAATTACAAATCTGTAATTAAATGTGGGGGTTTTCAGTCAATTGGAAATAGATTATATTATAAAGGTAGCAAATACCGATCTGGGGTTATAGGGATTCTGATTGATTGATATTTTTCAGAACGAGCAATAAGACAAAATTTACCGATTAATGCAGAAGTTGGAGAGGTAAGGCAAGGAATTTAGGGGGGGGGGATCATTGGAAATTATGTTACACGAAAAATAAAGTTTAGGTAGATTTTAATTAATTTTTCTATTATTACTAACTACTTTATTTCTAGGAATTTATGGTCTGTTCATACTTTTTTTTGTTTTGTTGCCCTCTTATAATTACCTCCTTTGAATACCAGTTATCACGTTAACTGTGTTTTTTGTATTGTAATTTATTTTTATGATTTATGATAATCATCTCCATTAAGTTGATAAGACGATTGACCAAAATACGATTGACCAAAGTACCAAAATAAATATATTCTTATCCTAGATGTGTCTGAGTATTGGTACCCTCTTTAAGTACGGGGTTACTACCCCTTACTTAAAGAGGGTACTATTCCAAAAACATGCGATGATGAACCACGAATCCCGCGTCTACTCTAGTGGTTCTAAACCCAATGGATCAATTAATGGGGCTGTAGACAATGGTATCTTCTGACCACGCCCTTTCGGATGTAAATACGTCGGATGTGTTGAGATTTACAATACGAATTAATAATTCGCATTGATAATGAAATTCAATTTAATTTAGAAATTTATTGATTTGTTAGTCGTAACAAAAATGTTGTGTTATTTTAATTTAGATAAATTGAGACAAAACGTTATTTTGTAACAAAGTTTAAGAAGATCGATTAATACTGATTGGTACCTTTAGGATGAGTAAGTTTTGGTATACAAATATGGTGATATATTTTTTTTAATTTCGCCAAGCCGTTTTTAGTAACACTAATTTAATTTTTTTTAAATTATTCATTTTTCAAAAGTAAGTATAAAAACATCTAATATTATTTTGTTACATCAATCAATTGAAATGTTAAGTTAAGCTAAAGTTAGTGTCATCTCTCATATAATTTTTGATTACTTATAATCACGTAGTTTAATTTTTTTCATTATTATTGTTTAAAATATGTCGATCGAGTAAATAAATATTGATTTATTGATATCAACATAGTATGCACATAAATACATATATCCTGAAATCGCACATATATTTCAAGATAATGACAAAGCAAAATACATTTAAGAGAGAACTTGTCCAAAGATCTGGGCTTATCTCATAACATCCCCTCAGTCGAGATACACTCCTACAAATACAGGGTGAGCATGGTCACATGGATATCAGATGTTTTTCAACCCACACCACAGATTGCATTGATACTTTAATTTACATCAGACATTTTTTCATCCTTATTATATAAAAAAAATTGTTACAGGTATGCTGCATCTTGATTTAAAAGGTGAAAATAATCAGCTTATTTTCATATTACTAAAACTTAGAACGTAAAAGTATTCGACTTTCTTTTGAAAATATTTTTCGCTGTTTAACATATATCTCTTCAACTATTTATATGTTGTATTTTCCAAGCGTTTTCGCCAAAACATTTTTGCTATATTTCAAAACGTTTTTTTATAATGTTTTAGCTAAACGTATATTTTGGGATTTTTTCAGTTCATTGAATGTATTAAAAATAACACGTTAAAAAACATACTGCGAAAATAAAGAAAACATTTTTTTAAATTTTATTTTCATACTTTTTTCTCCTGTTTTCACTTCTTGGCAATTCATAAGTTTCTATATCTCAAATTTTTAATTCTCAGTCGATATAAAAAATATTTACAGAATATTAATAAAATATTCAGCATGTATATTTAAAAAGCAATAGGGATATATTAGAATAAAATCACCATTTGTATGCGTAAATATTAAAATCCTGAAAGAAATACTCATATTTATTCAAGAAAAGTTCAACGATAGTACATTTGTTTAAAAACGGGTACACGTATCCTCTAACTAATGACCATTTAATTTGAGGGTTACATAATTTCGAAACACAACTTTTTTGTAGATTTCTAATCTTCAAATCTAAGTAATATGATCGTCTGTGGCGGCGCGGCGCTCTAGAGTTCGATCTAATTGAATTTGGTGGCCAGTAAAGTAATGTACGAGAATGTGTGCCGAAAATGCTTTAACATTAAAAAATTATGTCACAAAAGTAAAAAAGTATCCATCAATTCTTATACGCGTGATCAATTTTGGCTTTGATTCTGATAAAAAGAACACGAGTTCATTGCCCCAACTAGAAGTTGACCTCAAAAAATGGGGACATTGGAAAATTACTGATCCGACTTCCAATAGGCTTATCTTTCAAATTTGTTGCAAACGATTTTAGCTTTTTAGTTCTTTGTAAATAATGTATTTTTTTGCTTGCATTTATAATGTGTTTGGCTATATGGTGAATACATGATTATCTGTGGTAAGTAGAATTACGTACTTGATATTTATGACTGGCCGAGCTGACTAAGTGGGAACAGGAGTGATTCAGGGGTGGCAAAAAGTGGCACGCGGTCAACTTATCGTGACTCATTAATAACGCGTCATGATTTTTACATAATATTGTGATGACGACATGAGTTAAATATTGATTATTCATTTATTTAAAAAAAACTTTTTTTTAACCAATAATTATTTCTTTAACATATTTACAAAGATAAGCTCTGACAATTTCTCAGTAAAATATATTAACTAAAGTTTATATAAAAAAATAATAGAGGTTAACAAAATATTATTAAAAATTAATAATAGATTCCTTACACAGCGATATTTCGTAATAAAATATTGCACCCCTAAATTAATTCGGGTGGACTATGGTCTTAAAGTAATACACAATAACACAATTTCAATAATAAATATCGAAACTTCTATGAACTAGAGTCTAGTGCATAAAAATCTTGTGAGTAGACTATTATCAATAAAAATATTGTCTGAATTCTGGGCAAAACTTTAATTTACAATATCGTTGAGTGATAAACAATATTTTTAAAAATCTATTAATTTCCACGATTTAAAGTTTATTTTTTAAAAGTGTTTCTTTTTCTTATATTTTATTAACTAATTTTAAATTGTGTTTATAATAACCCATTCTATTTATTTTAATATAAAAAGTAATTCTTTTTTTTTCAACTAAATGTATTTTGTACATGTTCTGAGAAATACTTAATGAAAACCTGTGAAACGCTGTGTAAAATAAGAGTTTTTATAGTTCGGGGTTTTATAGTTTTTATAGTATAGGCTTTAGTTCGGGGGCGCGCGACGACCTCTCCATTGGAAGAATTTACTGTGACTGAACAAAATGGCCGAAAAACACGCGGGACCAAAAAATCTGACCGTTAGGATCCCCCCTACACGCCAGGTGCACCAACTTTGAAATAAAAAATTTCCCCCGGTCTCAGGAGCCCTTGTAATCTTAGTTTCTGGATGATCCTCGTACAACGCAAAAATGCGTACGTACACTTAACACGAATTTCAACAATATTTGTTTTCATATTAGCTTACGAATATATCTTTACGAGGCTCTTTTATTTTTGTTTATTTTTTTTATATATTTTATTGAGTAATTGTTTTAGTGTAATGGTACTTGTTACAAAATCAATGTTTTCGAAACACAAAAACCTGTCAAATTAAATTATTACTTAGTATTCATATTTGTTTTTAATGCAGAATGCGTTTGAGACATATTTTTAAAATGTTTAAATAAGTTGTCTTTTTCTAAATATGAATCGTTTTCTGTGTGTCTCAGCACTGACATAGGAATGAATGATTTAACATACTGTTTAGTCAAACTGATTAACCTAAAAACTTCTTAACGATGCGGAAACTAGGTTGATTCATTAAGGGCTCTATTTTCGTAACGATATATTTTTTCTGTTTTTCTTTTTATTGTAATGTTAATAATACAATATTATCTGTTTCATATTCCTTTTAGATGATACTGTATAACAAATTACTAAACTTTTTTTTTCATTCATCAAATTTTCCCTTTCAAAATACAAATCTGTTTTTAATAGCCTCTAATTGTACAATCAATCTCTCTTTCTGAAGTAATTTTTTTGAGTTGGTAAAATTTATTTCTGACCATGAAAAAAATCTCGTTCAATATAAAAGACGTAAATTCCGTTCCAATCGTGTCGACAACACCAGATTTTGTATCCTATCAGTCAAGAAAGATGCGTTTGCTATGGTATTGGGGCTTCTTTTCTCCAGGTCTGCTGGGGGGGTAAGGAAGCAACCTCCAAAGAAGGTGTCCTGGAAATATTAAAAACTGATTTCCAGTCAACAATTTACGCGCAAGAAGTTCAAAATTAACAATCCCAACTTAGAATACACCTGGCGTTCCTTGCAACAGTTATATAACATATACTGACAAATCGTTCCTCTACAACCGATACCAAATCAAATGATACGAAACAAAACTTGTAAATAATTGTAAAATACATAAAAAAAATAAAAACTGTATACCATAATTTACCTTAGCTGATAGTTTTCAATAACTCTTCATATAAGATATTACTCAAATCCAATAGTGAGTCACAAGCTCTGTTGCTTCGTAATTTGTTTTTTACGACACACATAAATCATTTCTCACGACAGTTGTTCTTACACACATTACTTAAATATTATTCACAATATTGTTCGCTTATGTTATGTTTTGCATACTGTTTTTTTAACGATTAACACTAGGTTGCGCATTCCATAAAATTATCTGAAAATAATCCATGTCCTTGGATCAATAATATCCATAATTTAGTTTTAGCAAAGCAGTAGGAGCAAAATAAAGTGGGAGATATTCAGTTCAATGCAAATAAAATATCAATTTATTCCTAAAAAATAATCTGTGGTGACCTTTGGGGCCTAGTTGGTAGGATGCTTGACCTCCATTCGGGGATTTCTGGTTCGATTCTCTATGGTACTTGAAACAAATAAAAAAAGGGTCTTAGACTCATAAAAGAGTTCATCTAGTAACATTACTCGCGCTAGACGTGAACGAGTTGTTTTTTGTATTTTAACGTTATATATAGTACGAGTATTGTAACGTTATATAAAGTGTATACGAGAACACCTGCGATGACAAACTGCGAGCACCTTGGGTAATTCAGTGGTTCTAAACTCAAAGAGAGGATTAATGAGACTGAATACAATGGTAAGTATGTCCACATCGCCAATTCGGATATGTAAAGGGGTACCAAATGAATGAAGAATATGAGGCCAAGTTTATTTGAACACTGCATTCGATTAAAAGTTATTACAATTTTTACCTTCGATATAATATAATTATTTACAATTTTATAAGCAGAATTCGTACAACCTATAACCCTTTTTCAAAAGAACAATATATTGATGAAGTGCGTAAACCAACATTAGATATGCACGTATTTCTTATTTAAGAAGTTATAAATAAATAAATAAATAATAGGTTTATTGATAGCAACATAGTATGTACAGATTATATTTAAATAACACTTCTAAAACACATAAATTGCAGATAATACATTAAATACAGAAGCTATCCAAAGGTCTGGGCTCATCTAATAACATCCCCTCGGCCAAGATACACCCCACCAATATAGGGCGAACCCAGCCACGGGGACACCAGATGTTTTTCAGCCCACACCCTTGAACACGTAGAACAAGAATATAAAAAAAACACAGAAAATAAATAGATGACAAAAAAAATACATTCAAGAGAGAAGACACTAAAAGGTCCGGGCTCATCCCACATACATTCCCCCGGCCGAGATACACCCCACCAATGTAGGGCGAGCTCGACCGCAAGGGCATCAGGGGGTTTCCATCCCACACCCCCGCATATCTAGATTAAAGAATAAATAGAAAAAAAAAAAACAAAAACGTATGGCAGAAAACAAAATAAAAACAAAATAGTTCACCAGATTTTCTAAATTTTGTAGAGCTTTGTTTATCCTTCATGAAAATGCTGTTCGATTTCAGGTGATGTTTTGCTTTGTGTCTTCAGTTTTTTGTTTATTTATTAGCATGTGCAGACTCACCATCTGTATTTTTCATTTTTTGAAACTTTCAAATATATCATAGATGAAACAATTGTTGAAATATAGGAAAGGTTCTTTTGTGAGCTCTTCTTGGGCTAAAGATCTCTACTTTAATTTGAGCCGTTGATTAAGTATTAACATACATGAAATGAATCTATCGAGTCTTTTGTTGCTTAAGATTCAATACCATAACGCTTTTAAAAATATGTTTTATTTAGTAAATTATAATATTAACGTAAAATGATCCAATTTTAAAAAAAGTATATAAATTTAAAAAATATACTTGCTGAATTTACTTTAATTTTATTGAAAATATCGGACGTGATAGATTTGGTTTAATGAGATGTCACCGTTAAAAAAGGGTTGAATATTACGAGTGTATCATGTTTTCTGCAATTTTTGTGTATTAATTTAAATTGTAGTAATAAGTTGTCGCAGCAAGATTGAAACTTTAATAATAAAATATAATATGTTGCATACAGCTCGACTCGAGTCGTGTTTGCCCTTGACCACCATACAGGTTGTTGGTGCCGAGTAGAAATGTATTGAAGCGACCTTTCCGACGAACAGCAATCAGTCCGTGGTAAAAAATCCAACAACATGTTCCCGTGACCTAAACAGACTTTGCTGAGGAAACTCTTTGATCATTGGCAATATGTACTAACTTATATACCAGTACTTTTGTCGTGTGAAGCAAAGGAATTTTTTAATACGATGTGTACAAATTGGTTCACATACTTATTCTCAGATATCTGATACGCGTATTTTTTTGACAGATGTGTGACGTACAAATGTGAGCACAAAAGTGCTTGTACAAAATTTAACAGAACTAATCCATTGTTCAACACAGTTAGGTTTTAAAAAAACTTATTTTATCTAACATTTCTCCGAATCTCTTAAAATTTAGATAAAAATTTTAAATACATTATTTTATGTTAATTGTTAGTTTTTCCTTACTTAGTGTAAGTTTAAATTTTCCGAAAATATATATATAACAAAAAGTTATATTCCTTTTGGTACATGCAGAGAAGACAGATTTCCACACGTTTGTATTCAAATATACAGGTGTGCGTCTCGTTCACATTCCTTCATCTCTACATGCAATTCTGTTTCTCATTACCCCTCAGTTAAAATATATCCAACCATCTCCTTTCATTCTTCCCTCGGTCTACCTCTTATTCGCTCTCCATTTAAGTTTGACATACATTATATACATGGCTAAGTCATTTGCAACTCATTAACTCAATGTGTCGAAACCTTCTCAAGACTAGTGTCATAATTCTATTTATAACTTCCGTTCTAAGAAACAGATATCCCTTACTGTGTAACATGTTTTCTAGTTGGATTTTAGAACACTTCATTACATATTTTATAACAATAAATGTTTATAGGTAAGAATTAAACATTTATAGGTGTTCAGTACATTGTCGACTACCAACCAGCTTACCAGTGCTGGAAAAGAAAGTTTATCAATTTATACAATTTTCTTATAAGAATCTAGCGTACAAGAATATACTAACATAAATAAATAAAATCCATAGGAACCAAATACATCATTCATCTCTTTTGATCAATTATAATCCTTGATGAATTGTAAACGTTGATTTTGTGAAGACAATACTCATATGTAATTTCTTGTGAATATGATGGTTACATATTACAAAAGTTACAATTTTGCAAGAACTGTACCAAAATTCAAATGGTCTACATAAAATTAAATACGTATTTGACGAAATCTTGGCCAATATTTAGAAACGAAGGATTATTTCAATTCAGAATATTAAAAGGGTTTCTAAATTATTATGTGTTTTGGGAATAAACTCTATTAAATATCGTGTATCGTGAATTGAAAGAACTAATTAATTTAAAACGAGAAGATTCTTTATTCGAGTTTTAGATTTATTATTAACAAGAAATATGAATACTGTTTCATTGTTTAAATCTGACAAACTGGGATTTCAAAAATTTTAAGAATAATATTATTTATAAACTTTTATTATTTTAAATAAATAAGTAACACTGTTTATTATTAATTTAAAATTATTAAAAAGTTCTTAAACCCTGTCTTGGAAATTCCTCAACACTATGCATCAAACAATATATTGTCAATTCAAAATTTCTTTACATAAAGGTGAAATATATGGTTTGGATAACACTATTTTTATTAAAAAAACAAAAATTGATCGAGAGGACGCAGAAAATTGAAAACCTGAACTCTTCAATATTTTTTTAATTGATAAATAATAATTTCTGAAAATAATTATGTATATAAACTTTTAGGTATAGTTTTCCAAAAATGATATATGTTTTCAAGTCTCTAGCCTATTCAGTTAAAATTGAGTGCTTCCTAAACTAATTTGTGATATTTTCTTAAAATCTTGCTCTCCTTTATTAAAACGGTAAAAAGAAAATTTTACAGAAATACCTATTTTAAAATGGGATGTTTTTTTTGTAAAAACTAAATAATCTCGTCATAAAAAAATAGAAGTTATAGTTGACTATTTTTTTCTTATTTTCTTCATAGAAATTAACATAAAAATACTATAGGGTAGACTTCTTCTTTTGATTGAAAATGTTGTTACGATGTTTGAATGTATTCAAATATGTCTAGCTCTAAATAAATTATTAACATAATATATGACAAACGTATAATCAAAATAATGTGAAGTATTTGGAATTCAAGGGCGAAGTTCATAACTGCTTGACTATGATGTTTTTTTACGTTGAATAGCGTAGTTGGAGAATCAATAAAGAAATTTGAAAGTTCGTGGCATATAAATAGTTTAACCTATTATAGGTTAGTGGCTATAACTGCCAGTGCTATGACTGTAAGTGCTCAATCTGACGTATGTCGAATATTATGACAAAAACCATGCAGAGTAGTTGATATATTGGGTGTTAACATAAGTTGTGTCCGTTTTTTTTCAATTTAAAAATGAGCACCAAAATTAAAACAAAATGGTCGAGGTTATACGTCATTTGAAAAAAAAATCTGCTCTAAAAGATATTGTTTGCTTTTACGTTACATATATTATTATGTTTGATTACAAGGCTTCAAAATGGAATATCAAGTAGACGAAAATGAGCATTTTGGACACCTCCTGTTCGCGTTCAATCGAGGGAATAAAGCTGCAAAAGCTGTTCGCAATATTTGCGAAGTGTACGGTGAAGATGCTATGAATTAAAGGACAGCTCATCGCCGGTTTTTGCGTTTCAAAGACGGTAATTTCGACCCGAAAGACATGGAGTGTTCCGGACGACCAGTGGACTTCAATGAGGACCGCTTAAACCATATTATTCATGAAGATCCCCTTCAAACCACCGTCGAATTGGCTGAGCAGATGAATGGGGGTCACATGGTTGTATACCGCCATCTTAAATAAATGGGAAAAGACCAGAAGTTCGGCGCTTGGGTTCCACGTGTTTTGAGTGAAAACAACTAAATCAACGTTCGACCATTTCTGCTGGTTTGCTCCCGCGTCATCGAGCTACGCATGGCCACAAGCAAAGGTTCCTTTACCGCATCATTACTGGTGATGACAAATGGTGATGAAAAATGTTTGAAAATTTTAAAAATGTTCTTTCGAATGACGTATAACATTTACCATTTGTTTTACTTTTGGTGCTCATTTTAAAATTGGAAAAAAACGGAAACGGACACGATACTCGTAACTTATCTTAACACCTAATACATCATTATGGTTAAGAGATGCATACAAATTTAAAAAAAAAATGTAAATAAAATTGGCCATGAAAGAATATATTGTAACTGTGTCTCTATTAGTATATGATCTTTTTTATTTTTTTTTATTTAACAAAGTATACTTATATACAAATGTATATCTTAAGAACTTATATACAAATTTATATCTTAATTTATATAATATATTATAACTATGAACTAACTTAATATTAATTTCCTACATTGATATGTGAAATGATGATTTTTATTTTTAATGATCTTAATACATAATTTCTTAGAAATAGTTAAAACCTACATACTACTTAGAACTAGATAACAATTCCTACAACTAATTATTTAGCAAGTACATGTCCACTCGTTTAGGTCACTGGCATTTCATTCCATTCACTCGGATCTTGTTCCTACCAGCTTCTGTAGGTGGAATAGTCAGGCAACAGATGATCCTTTGGGAGCCTATGCTTATAACGGAAAGCGATTAGAGGATTGCTGTGGTTCTGTTGGCTTTTATAGAACTTCACGGTTCAAGCGAGGATGTGGTGTTGGAGGGTTTCTTCACGCTATCCGGCGCTGAAGTTAGTGCTGGGATGGGTGTTGGAAGAATATATGTGTCATATATTATGGGTCCTCATATCGTCGTTGTTAAGGAAAAGTCATTAATTGCATTAAGATTTTATGGAGCTCATCAAGTAATATAATGACTTTTCCATACAAACAAAGAATCAATTTTTACAGTTAATAATTTTTTTAGTGGCCTAACTTCGCTATTGGCTTAAATAATGCCGTTTTTTACTTTTAGAATGATAGAGATTTGTGTTTTTGATTCAAATAATGAAAAATCTCATTTTGAGCAAAAATGGTAATTAATGACTTTTTCTTTAACAACGACGATATGTAACCATGAATTATAAAACAAAAAATCCTATTGCTAAACAATATCATTTTAACTAGAGAATATATATTTTTCGATTTACTCTTGGATAATATTTTAAATGAAAACTATGAAATGTTGAAAATTCAGATGAAATATTTTACTTATTGCCATAAAACTTTCAAATCATTTCGTTAATTTTTCTATATTTTTTAAATATAAAGAAAATTAGTTATATGTTTTTGTTAACATGTGAAAGATAAAAGTTACTTTTTAATTAAACTAATCGATTTGAACTGTAATTAATACGGTTAGCATATTTTTTTAAAAATAACTTAGCTTCGTACCTCTTGTGTATTCCGAGTAAGGAATTTCTACCTATTTGTATTTTGTAAGTTTTTTAGTTCAATTAGTTCATCGAGTTGAATTTTTTCTCACGAGAATATTTTAAATTGATGTTCGAAGAAATTTCATAGGTTTTTAAAGTAAGTTTTATTTTTTTAATAAAAAACAATTATAGTAACTTATAAACTATTTTTATCAAAGAAAATAAATATTTTTTGTTTATTTATTGGCGATCCTTATTTAATGTATTCGGTATATTTAAAATTCATATTGAACGACCTAAATAAATTTATAAAAACAACGATTAACAAAAATAAAGGAGTACGTGGATAAGGTTCAAATATAGATTTTTGAATAATTCACAATGAACAATTGATAACTTCGTTAATTTATTAAATATACAACAAATATTAGAGAGATTCTTGGCTATGTAGTAAACTTGTTAGTCTCCAGTTTAGGTCATCAGTTTTAATCTTTAGAATTAAGTACTACTTTGGAATAGCCATTTCTTCGTCTAGTATTTGGTGATTTAACGATATCTTTTACTTTTTTTTTTCTGTTATCAAATATGTCAATAAATGTTTTATTGTAAGATTTTTAATTTATAAATATCAAATTCCGTTTACTTTGTATTATAAAAAGCATTTATTTTGATTTCGAGTATATACGATAGAATTTACAAATTTTTCTCAAATTTCCATTTTGCAACACCAATCATACGATTTCAATGGATATGTATTATATATTTTTCAGTAATATTATGTTATGTGCGTAAACATGAAGTTATGAACATTTTGATAATAAATGGTATTCATAACTTCGTAAACACGTTGGTATATTTCGTATATATTAAGCATATTACGCACAACGTCATTAATTCCAATTAATCGTTAAATATTATATGAAGTGATTTGTACTGAAAAATGAAGTTTTTATGTACTGCCACGTTATGCTTCATACTTCTCTCTCGTTTAAATAAATTATCATGAGTTGTAAATTTAGGTTGCACCCATTAAGAGTTCAGTTCCATTTGCAGTAGGTATTTGAGATTTGCAATAGATTAGTTCAGAAATCAGATCGAGGTGAATGCACGCTTTAGAGAGCGATTGTGGAATCGACATATAACATATTCTCAGAGCTTATCAAAGTGTGGCGCGTTTTCAATGAAATATGGGTTAAATTTATCAACAAAATATTTTTTTCTACAATTTATCTAACAGGATCATTTGAAATATGTTTTATATCTTCATCTTAGCGTTGTTACCCTCTATAGAGGCTGGTAAACATTATAAAAGCAATGGAACCACTCCGACGAAATTTTCTGTATTTAATTTTCCGTCATCACTGCGTTAGCTTTATATTTTTACCGGCAATATGACTTTTTCAGTTAGAGTATTATGATATTTTCACAATAAATCTATTTTTAACTTTGGACTTTTTTGAGCGCGTGATTTGCTGTCATAAGCGGTAACGATTATTTTTGTGCGTTTTTTATTTTTATTAAAAAAAGTTTAATGTATTATTACTGTATATTCAATTAAATTTGTTGACTGTTTATTTAAGAGTGGAGTATATTATACTCCGCGGTTCTTGTATAGAACTCTTAAAATACCTTTAACCTTAAACCTCCTACGCTTTAATTGAAAAAAAAAGGAAAACAGTGCAGATTTGTGAAATGTATTATGCTTACATGCGAAATATTTTCCTGAACTATGGAGACGTCATGGAGGTTCGCATAAAGAATCAAACATAAAGTCTCAAACAAAAAAAGATTATCATCATTACCACCACAATTCTATGTCCCTATTGGGGTAGTCAGAGAGAACTGATATCCACTTAATTTGATTCTTGAACTCATCTTTCGTTTCTGCCACGTCTATAAACCTCGTCATGTATACTTTCCTATTATAAAGATTTTTCACTCTTCCCTTTTCCAAATTTTATTTGTTTGATCATTCCACGGTTTTAAAGGCTTTTCCAAACTTCGCGTACCTTAAGTTAATACTTTTATAGATTATTTTTGTAAAATTTTCATTATTTATTCTTTTTACGTGACTGAACCATATCAATACTCATTTATTCATCTTAAACCGTGCATATTATATCAATCCGTATTCTTTCCTAATGTTTTTATTCCTTATTCTGGCGTGCATTGTACCGCATCTTACTTTCATCTCTTTTATGATTTGCAATAAGTTTGATCACCAACCCAAATTAACGATATTATTGTATAGACTGTTTTTTGGATAGATTAATAAATAATTCTTATAAATTATAATCAAACTTTATATGAACTTCTTGTTTTTTTATGTTATGAGCAATTATGAGACATTTCAATACTATCCGACGGGATTTGCAAGTCACATGGCATTGTGTAATAAGTATTTTCGGCGGAGCGTTCAAGATAATGTTACGTTGCACCACAAAACAACATTAGTGGGTGCATTTTTAGACTTTAAAACGTGGGCTTGTAGCAATGCCAAGGTGTCATTCACCTAAGAGTTGATATGTGTTACCCCCCCATTGTGTTTTAATGTCTCTGACGTCAACATTGGGGTATACAACGTCAATATAGTTTACAAGCGTTATGCTGGCTAAGCACTCTACATATACTATACATTGAGTTTTTATTTCAATAAAGTTTTTTCTAGAAATACTTTATTACCTTCTTATAGAGATTGCCGCCTGTAAAAATAAGAAATAATTTTCGAACCGGTATATAGTGCGAGAATTCAATTCAATGGCACATAAATCATACTAAGGCTCTACTATATTCATTTAGAAATCGAATACATGTTTTAAACAAGTGAAAAGTTTTTTTTTAAATAAAATAGGTAACGACTGAAAATCGAATTATATTTTATTAATGAGAATGTACGAGTATCTTGACTTCCTCTTATTTACATACGATATAGTTCCCGCAATATTCCGTTAAAAGATGAAGAATAACACAAATGTTTTGATTGTTAAAAAAAGTATATGGAAATATTATACATTTCTCACTTTAAATATTTTCTTACAATTGTTTTTAATATTAATACATATTTTTTATTACGAAGTAATAATTAATTGTGTTTATCTTTTGTATTTTAGAATGATTTCAGGTCAGTTTTTCGTTATTATATAAAAAATCAATAAAAAAAGATTTTAAGTTACGATATTTAAGACAATTATTAAAAAAATATGCTATAATTAACATTTCAAAGAAATATTACGACTTTCTTATTTGGGCATTTATGTACACTTGATATGAAAACTTGATTTTACTCTTGTATTCTTTAAATATATTTGTGCTATAATTTTTTTTCTTGTACTATATTCTTCTATGTATTAAGAAGCACATTAAAGTGTTATTTACATCATTTTAGGTTTTTTGGTTATTTTTTTCATTATAAAAGGTATAAAAACTGTCGCAATATATATATAAAAAATATCCGGCTTGTATAACAAACAATGATGAGGTATTGACAGAATAAAGAGGTTACCTCAACATCTGTTAAAAAATCTTACCATTGTTCGTCAACAAATGGCATAAAGACTAAAAACCATCTTGTCTGCACTAAGAATAAAAACATTTAAAGATGTATAGAGATGAATTTATGGTATAATGAGGAATGTTGCCTAGGCATAAAGTGAGCACTTAACTCAGCCTTCAAAGGTGGTCATAAGCCCACAAAATACCAATTAAAATAGATACCGTCTCCTGTATATCCAAAACAAAGAACAATGTTACTCAAGAGTCATCCAGGCCAAAAAATAAAAAATGCTGTAAGGAAGCTGCTGAGGGATCTCCAGGTAGATCTGATGTCAGAATCCAATATTTACAGTTCGCGAAGTAACTGAAAACCTAAAATAAACATATATAACCCTTCGCTAAAACCAAACAAAAAATCATATATTACCCTCTACAGAAGTGTAATGGGCTTTGTCAAAAGCCAAAAAATATCCGGCTTGTATAACAAACAATGATGAGGTATTGACAGAATAAAGAGGTTACCTCAACATCTGTTAAAAAATCTTACCATTGTTCGTCAACAAATGGCATAAAGACTAAAAACCATCTTGTCTGCACTAAGAATAAAAACATTTAAAGATGTATAGAGATGAATCTATGGTATAATGAGGAATGTTGCCTAGGCATAAAGTGAGCACTTAACTCAGCCTTCAAAGGTGGTCATAAGCCCACAAAATACCTACTCTGTCTTAATGAAACCTGGTTGTCGCCAGCGTCTGATATTGCTGGCTTTATGATACCAGGTTACTCTTTTCTTCAAACCCCTAGGCACACTAGAGGTGGTGGTGTGGGTTTCTTTATAAAAGAGCATTTAAACGCGACGATATTATTAGCATCATGTGATCGTGATGTTGAGTACTCCTGGATGAAACTTAAAATAAATGGTATAACTATAGTCATCGGCACAATCTACCGTCCTCCAAACTCTAATCTAAACACTGCTCTAGTTGTTTTAAGTGAACATTTGTCACGATTTTTGCCATGCTGTGACCATATATTTTTCATGGGTGACCTGAACATCAACCTTTTAAATACGACCACTGCTTTCTATAAAAAAATCCAAGATTTGATTGATTCTTTTGGGCTCTCACAATTAGTTTCGGAACCCACCAGGATTACTGGCTATAGTGAGACATTATTAGACGTTTTTTGCACCGACTCGAAGCATGTGGTTCTATCTGTGGAGGTATTTCACTGTAGTAATATAAGTGATCATGGTATGGTGGTTGGTGTCTTGAACCTCCAAAAACAAAAGGCCCCACCATGTACCATTGAGTATAGAGACTTTACCGCTGCTAACCAGAATGAGCTCTACGTCGCGTTAAGTCGTGTGCCGTGGTATCGTATCTATCGTGAGGGAAGCGTGGGTGGTAGGGTTGAGGTGCTAAATTCACTATTGCATGACATTTTGGAAGGCCATTTCCCACTCAGGAGGAAAACTTTTTACCGCTCGCGTAGTCCATGGTTCACAGCTACAATAAGGATGTTAATCAAGTCGAGAAACAGGGCGGAAAATAAATTCAAGAGGACAAAGCACCCATTGCATGAATATGACTATAAACTACTTCGAAATCAAACAAATAGTGCCATAAGACGTGAAAAAAGGGCTTACTTCTCTAATTTTGTTAACTGCAATACTAAAAACCCAAAGGAGATGTGGAAGAACCTGAACTCGTTGATAAATCCAAACAAAGGAACGTCTGGTGGAGTTCCATCCCATCTGACCAATCCTGATGATTTAAACAATTTCTTCGCGTCAGCGAGTCAGAGTGATCTGCCCGACACAACTCTTTTAAACTATTATGCAAACAATCGTAGGGAGGGAAGCTCAACGTTTGAGTTCTCATTCGTCACACCCGAACAAGTCGAAAAGGCTCTTGAATTTATTAAATCGAATGCAGTGGGTGCTGATGGAATTCCGATAAAATTGATACGACTCTGTTTGCCATTTATTAAGGACATTCTAGCGGGAATTTTTAATACATCTCTTCAGGAGAAAATATTTCCATATGTTTGGAAGTCTGCTCTAGTCGTCCCAATTCCAAAGAAACAAAACGTCGTTGAATTTAAGGATCTACGCCCAATAAGTATTCTCCCAGTTATATCAAAGATTCTGGAGAGATTGGTGTTCGTTCAGATATCGAATTATCTTCTATCCAATGACCTATTGCCCAAGTATCAATCTGGCTTCAGGCCTAAATATAGCACAACGACGGCACTGAGCTGTGTGGTGGATGACATATTGCGGGAATCAGATAAGGGAAAGGTTACTGCTCTGCTTCTGCTGGATTATTCAAGAGCTTTTGATACTGTCAATACAGATCTCCTGGTCTCTAAACTGTCCTTTTTGGGGTTCTCAGAGAGTGCATGCCAGTGGCTAAGGAGTTTCCTAACTGGTAGGAGTCAACGAGTTACCACTAGAGACCAGGCTGGACTACGGGTGTTGTCCCACCCCACGAGCCTTAAAAATGGATGCCCCCAAGGGTCAATACTGAGTCCATTACTCTTTAGCCTATATACATCTGATCTTCCAGATGTGATAAGGAACTGTAGCTACCACATGTATGCGGACGATACTCAACTTTATTATTCATTTGGAAGTGATGAGGTTCAGTCTGCCACTCAACACATAAATGATGACCTCGAGCGGCTGATGATATGGTCTAGGAGGCATGCGCTTCTCTTGAACCCTACAAAATCGGTTATGATTGTAATGGGTACAAGACAACAAGTCGAAAAGTTGAACGAGCCTTTGG